>JAYMSW010000078.1:0-32787 GCA_036897725.1 Erodium texanum
AAGTACCTAATAGAATATGCTTCGAATAGAAATGAAATCTCTCCAAATCAAGAAAAATAACAATGAAGCGTTGTATGTATATAGAAATATAGCACAATACAAATCAATAGCAATCTTAATAATAACAATTATTCATTGTATATATTAATAATATAGAACAGAAAAAAAAGCAAGGCTTGCTAATTCGAAAGAACCATTGTATAACGTCTATTTTGTACGAAGGATAGGGAAGGCAAAAGGTTTTGCGCGACTAGGTTCCTCGTTGTCTGTTTGGATTTTGGGATAGAGCCTTAATTCGGTTCGATAAATTTCAATTATGAGAATTATTCGATATCTTAATTTATTAGACAATTTATAATCATCTGATTTTTGTAATGAATTGGTTTAAACCAATTAATTATTTCATTCTGTTTTTATCCTGATCTAAAATGAAAATATAAGACTAACTTACATAGTTAATGATTTTTTTATTAATTTGCGTGAAGCTTACCCAAAGAAGAAGAAAGAAGCTGAGGAAAGTGTGCTAAAAAATAAAATGAAAAGAATTTCCAATACAAAAAAAAAAGAGCGAATTTTTTTTTACATGCAAAGAAACACCTAGAGCTTATAGATCTAGATTGGGCCTGTTTTTCCATGGGCCGGGATTGCTCAAGCCTCTTTACATTTTACATATGATGAATTAAATTGTAAGCCACAGCTTGAATCATATACGTTTTTTTGGTCGTTCCAATTTGCTCTCCAAATTTACTTATTCGTGTGTATTCTAATGCATCAATACACTTAATAAAATGAATATATATATTAAGAATGTTAGCTAATTTTCCTTAATATTGACGAATTTTCCGTGTATAACACATTTTGTTGACTTCCAATTACGAACAAGGGGTGCAAAAAGACTGCAATTCAATCTATGGAGAACAATGTATCACTGAATCACGGCCATGCAAGGCCAGGCCCCAAGGCGGGAAAGACTATCTATGGCGGGAAACTTCATTTTATACTACCAACACTGTACAACCGCACATCTCACTTTCTAAGATCCAACGGTTATAAAACACCCCTAAATTTACTTTGTACATACAGTTTGAGAGGGTTGGTATCTCTTTTAACATTCGACTCCTCTTCTTCTCTAGCACGAGCCCTCGATCTGACGAGAAGACATGGCGAAACCCTCCAAATCGCAGGTTTCATCCGACGAGGCCTTGTCCAACGACTCCAATTCGTCGGAGGAAGAGCAAGTCAACCAGCAGATCAACGAGGGGGAAGATAAAGAGGGCCTCGAAGCCGTGGCTCGCTCCGCTGGTTCTGACGACGACGAAGCGGCCGCCGACAACAATTCCCCTCCTTCCAACGATGATTCCGCCGCCGAAGATAATGCCGATGGAGAGGATGAGGAGGTAGTTATCAGTTATAGCTTAGATTGCATGCCTTGTTTCGAGTTTGAATCTCTGTTGTGCTTGGTTAGGTTTCTTGTGTGTGGGTCAAATTTAGTACCTTAGAGATTGGTGGCTTAGGGCTCGGTTCATTAGATATTGATTCAGTTGCTGAGGATAATGAGGAAACTAATAGGAAGTTTTTTATAGTTGCTATGCTCTCATTTTTTGCAGGAATATAAAATATGCTGGCTTGAGCGGGGGTGGGTGTCGCCTTGCCCTATTGTATGACAAGTAGTGAGTTGGGTAGCATGCCTTCTATATAGCTTCTCTCATTGGGATATTTTCGTCATTGAATGATGTTTTTTGAAGTTTGAAACTTAATGGTTCCAGTATGGTAGTTTTCTACTTAGTGGTTACAGCATCAGTATGGTAGTTTATTTTACTGTGGCCTTGTTACATGTTGTAGTTATGGGATCTTGCTGGTTGGTTGCTAGAGTGGGAGAGTTATGCATTGTTTTATGACCCACCTCATGTTAGATGGAAAGATTTTCTTTTTCCAAGCAGTGTTATTTTGACATCTAATTCCTTTGTAGTTCTTACGAATATGTTTTCCTTTTCAGGATGGAAATGATGCTGTAAATGGTGAAATTAGCAAGCGTGAAAGGGCCAGACTTAAAGAGATGCAGAGATTGAAGAAACAAAAGATTCAGGAAATTCTAGATGAGCAAAATGCTGCTATTGATGCCGATATGGTTTGTCCTTTCTGCTATTACTCTGTTTTTCATCTGATAGCCATACATTTGGATCTGTGGCGTTCGTTTTAATAATTTTTCTTACCATCTAACCTCCTTGAGTTTATGCTAATGCCAGAATAATAGAGGGAAGGGGCGCTTGAACTATCTCCTGCAACAAACTGAGTTATTTGCCCATTTTGCAAAAGGTGATCCAGCATCATCTCGGAAAAAAATGAAGGGGAGGTTAGTGTTATGTTCTAAAGAATTCAAACCCTTTAGCTGTTAATACGTTGTATCTATAATCATTTTTTTTCTTCTATCAAAGCCTTTTCCTTCCATGTTGTTTTGGCTGTTATAAACTTATAAAGCTAACTATGTGGAACATGTTGCTGAAAACATCTTAATCTCGGCCTGTCAAGTGACTAAAGCTTCATGATGTAGTTACATTTTGTTCAAGTGTAAGTGAAAACTATGCTGTTTAGAGCATCTAAATAATATTTAGTCATTTTAGAAGATGGGCCAATTTTGGTCATCTTCAGCTCTTCATCCTCGAGTCAGGCAAGAAGTCACATGTCCACTTCTTTGTTGCTGCAGCAGAGAATCTGAGATGTGGCTGTAGAGCTGGCATCTTCACTCCGGTTGTACCAGTATTTATGGTTGCTTAGATTAACTTTTAGGACAACAATTTGATTGTTTATCTGGTATTTTGCCTCACTTGAGGATTTTGTCTTTTCATGGCTGTGATGTGTTTTTATCAATGGTTTTCAATTTTAGTTGTTATAATGTTGATGAAAAAAAAATTGGTTTCTGTTCTAGACTTGAACCTTCTAAAACATTAAGGTATAAGCTTGGGAATAGATTGGAGTTGTCATATGCCTATAATGGTGAAATAGTTTGTGTTGCGTTGATGTAATTGACAGGACTATTATGATAGTTGGGCAGATTGAGTAGGAAACTTACTTATTGGGTCAATATCGATTTTGTAAGTGTATTCAGATTTAGAGGTTTATGTTATAGCTTAATTGTTCCAGCAGCATTGATATTCTCTATGGTTATCAGGGTTCTTACTGAAAGTGTTACTTTTCCTTTTGGATTAAACTTGTCTGCACCTATTACATATCACAATTTATATGGCAGCTACTCAAATGGACACTGCCTCAAAGAAATAAATTGTGCCAGAATCTCGTACCAGTTTTTATTGATGTCATGTTTCATTTAATTGTGCAGGGGTCGACATGCCTCAAAACTTACCGAAGAGGAAGAAGATGAAGAATACCTTAAAGAGGAGGAAGATGGCTTGTCTGGGAACACAAGGCTGCTGACACAACCTTCTTGTGAGTGCCTGTCATCTCTTGAATCTCTTATCATCATTTTCAGTAGTCCTTGTCAGTATTGTAGCTGTTTGATGCATTGACAAATGTAGTATGAAGGTCATCTTTTATGGTTAAAGGGAATTTTCTGTGCATCTCCAGGAAATAATTTGCTCCTTAGGGTAAAAAGGGAAAGTCATTTATCCAAGTGAAGTGGTTTTCTGCTTATTTTAAATTAAACAAAAAAAATCAGCTTTTTCTACAGTTGATATCTTATAAGAATTTGTTTATGGTGCCTTAAATTTATTCCATCTAATTGGGAAAAATTTCATTTGATTTTCATGTTTATTAGCTATCCCAGATGGTGAGGTACATAATTCAAAGATAGCCGAAGTGTGATGCTGTGTTTAATTTTTTTTTCCTTTTGATATAGTATATAATAGATCACTCTGTAGTGGCTTTTTTTTTAGATACTATTAACTAATACTCAGGCCTGTTGTACAAGTCATGTAAGGGCATCCATTGAGAGATCCTGACGTTGCTCGATTTTGCTAGTTATTATATGTTTCTTGTTATTGCTGCAGGTATCCAGGGCAAGATGAGGGATTACCAGCTTGCTGGACTGAATTGGCTCATAAGACTCTATGAGAATGGTATCAATGGGATCCTTGCCGATGAAATGGTATTATGCCAACTCATGGCTTTTTCCCTACAATTTTCTGGAGATTTATACATAAATTAATTTGAATTTGACTTTCTTACCTATAAGTAATTGATGAATGATTGTGTTTTGTTAACCAATATATTAATAAAACTTGGTTTCTATTATGCAGGGTCTTGGTAAAACTCTGCAAACAATCTCATTAATGGGTTATCTGCATGAATTCAGAGGAATAACTGGCCCTCATATGGTTGTTGCCCCAAAATCTACTCTTGGTAACTGGATGAATGAAATCAAACGGTTTTGTCCAGTGCTGCGTGCTGTAAAGTTTCTTGGGAATCCTGAGGAACGGGTAAATCTTTCTCTCTGACTTTTGAGTAGGTAACATTTCTGTTTATGGTCGTGAGATCATGTAACATGCTATATGTCACTGTTTTTTTTTGCAGAGACATATACGTGAGGACTTACTAGTTGCTGGCAAGTTTGATGTTTGTGTCACAAGTTTTGAGATGGCCATCAAGGAGAAGACTGCCTTGCGCCGTTTTAGCTGGCGGTATATAATCATTGATGAAGCCCATCGAATTAAAAATGAGAACTCACTGCTCTCAAAAACTATGAGACTTTTTAATACAAATTACCGCCTTCTCATAACTGGTACACCACTTCAGGTAAAGATTGTGATCTTTAACGGAATGAAACTAGGCAAAAAATTCAGTAGTTTATGCTTAGGGTAACTATGTGAATGTATTTGTTTCCATATACTTGATATTTTGTTATGTATGAATAATTTTCTTGATAATCTCTCATGTACAGAACAATCTTCATGAACTCTGGTCTCTTCTTAACTTTTTGCTGCCGGAGATATTTAGTTCAGCTGAAACTTTTGATGAATGGTTCCAAATTTCTGGTGAAAATGATCAGCAGGAAGTTGTCCAACAACTTCACAAGGTACAGCTAAAACTCTTATAGTAATTGAAGATCAATGTGTTTGGATTAATCTAACTCATATTTTTCTACATGTATTAGGTGCTACGACCATTTTTGTTGCGAAGGTTGAAGTCAGATGTAGAGAAAGGGTTACCACCAAAGAAGGAAACAATTCTCAAAGTGGGCATGTCCCAGATGCAGAAACAGTATTACAAGGCATTGCTGCAGAAAGATCTTGAAGTTGTGAATGCTGGCGGTGAACGGAAGCGTCTTTTGAATATAGCAATGCAACTGCGAAAATGCTGCAATCATCCATATCTGTTCCAGGGTGCTGAGCCTGGCCCTCCTTACACTACCGGAGATCATCTTGTTACAAATGCTGGTATGCTTTACTATTCTGATAAGTAGAGGAAATTAATGTTACATAGTCCAGCCAACAACTATAATTTTTCTTTTCTCTGAATTCATATTTACAGGCAAAATGGTTCTTTTGGATAAGTTACTCCCAAAGCTCAAAGAACGTGATTCTAGGGTCCTAATATTTTCACAGGTTTGAATTCTCAATTCATATTGTTAGCCCGTTTGCATGCAAGTGTTTACATGCTACACATGACCATGCGTTTTTGAAAGTATTGTTGTGTTATGACTTATGTACTGGTTTTCCCAACAACATTTCTGATTTTGTTGTTGTGGTTGGTCTCCGAATTTAGATGACAAGGTTGCTGGATATACTTGAAGATTACTTAATGTACCGTGGATACCTGTATTGTCGAATTGATGGTAATACGGGTGGAGAGGACCGTGATGCTTCCATTGAGGCCTTCAATAAACCTGGAAGTGAGAAATTTTGCTTTTTGTTGTCTACTAGAGCTGGTGGTCTCGGTATTAATCTTGCTACTGCGGATGTTGTCATTCTTTATGATAGTGACTGGTGAGTGTTTTTTTGGGGGTTATTGATGTCTGTCTTTGTTTCATTAGAATGGTTGGTAATTCTTCAATGGTATTGCAGGAACCCTCAAGTTGACTTACAAGCACAGGACCGTGCTCATCGGATTGGCCAGAAGAAAGAAGTTCAAGTGTTCCGATTCTGCACAGAGGTTTGCTGTCATTTTCTTCATGTGCTACATTAGAAGCTAACTTATCATGCTTATACATTAATTTTGTTATATTTACAATGAAACAGTATACTATTGAGGAAAAAGTGATTGAGAGGGCTTATAAGAAACTTGCACTTGATGCTTTGGTGATTCAACAAGGAAGATTAGCAGAGCAGAAAGGTATTAGCTTCTGCATTATCTATATCCTTTTTTCGCAGGGAAAAATGCTATTAACACCTTATTTGGTGCTTCTGTCACATGCAGCTGTTAATAAAGATGAACTACTTCAGATGGTCAGATTTGGTGCTGAAATGGTTTTCAGTTCCAAGGACAGCACTATTACAGATGAGGACATTGACAGAATCATTGCTAAAGGAGAAGAGGCTACAGCAGAGCTTGATGCCAAGATGAAGAAATTTACTGAAGATGCAATCAAATTTAAAATGGATGATAGTATGGCCATTCATAATTAATGCTTTATATTTATTCACTTCTTATGGTTAGTTTGGTTGTATGTCACTCAACGTTGACATGCAGATTGTTAACAAGGTTTTGGTTTTGTACAGCTGCTGAGTTGTATGATTTTGACGATGATAAGGTATGCATTCGAAAAATAATAGCTTAACCATTTTCTTAGTCTTGTTATGGTACATTTTTTATAGCATATTATTTAGCTTTGCATTCTTATGTATTTTTTTAAAAAAAATTTGATTAAAGGAGGAGAACAAGTTTGATTTCAAAAAGATAGTGAGTGACAACTGGGTTGAACCACCGAGAAGAGAGAGGAAGCGCAAGTAATGTGTTTTTTTTGTTTAAAATTCAAATCTGACTTGTGGCTGTGTACTATTTTCTGTCATTGCATACTCATGGTTATATATATATATATTCCATTATTGTCATTAGTTACTCAGAATCTGAATACTTCAAACAAACAATGCGTCAAGGCGCTCCTGCAAAACCGAAGGAGCCTAGAATTCCTCGCATGCCTCAATTGTAAGAATCTAATTAAACTGATTGCTTTCTGCTCTTCTTTGGTTTTTCTTTTTCTTAAGTCTTAACATGTACTTTTTTAAATCCTAGGCATGATTTTCAGTTTTTTAACACTCAAAGATTGAGTGAACTGTATGAAAAGGAAGTACGCTATCTCATGGTGAGTATCACTGCCTCTGCTTCCCCCATCTTTTATACAAGTGATCATATTTCTTGTCTAGTAATTCACCCATGCATGCATCTATATATTTACTTTTATCTTTTCCCGAATTGAACTTTCAGCAAGCACATCAAAAGAATCAGTTGAAAGACACAATAGAAGTTGATGAACCTGAAGGTATTTAATCTGTCTTCTCCACATTCTTCAAACCCCACAAATTACTTGACCTAATGATTAAGTGGAGTACTAATTTTGTGGTGAATATTTAGAGGTGGGGGACCCATTGACTGCGGAAGAGCTTGAAGAAAAGGAAAAACTATTAGAAGAGGTATGTGAGTTAGTTATTTGATGTGGCTATGTTTTTTATACTGAATCTATATCTATCTAAAACTGGACTATTGGTGAATGCCAGGGATTTTCATCATGGAGTAGGAAAGATTTTAATTCTTTCATTAGGGCTTGTGAGAAGTATGGCCGAAATGACATTAAAAGTATATCTGCTGAGATGGAAGGGAAAACGGAGGAAGAAGTGGAAAGATATGCCAAGGTTTTCAAAGAAAGATACAAAGAATTGAACGGTAAGTAATCTGTTCATGTTGCCTCTCTTTTTTTGTATAGGGTGATTTTTTAATGGTCACATGAGGGGTACATACTTTTTGGTCGTCCAATTATTAAACTTTCTTTTCTTGTAAAGCTGTTCTTCTTAGCACTATTGGACTAAGGTTTGTGCTTATCAGGATGGGTTAATAGTGAACAAGATAGAGGAGTTGAACTATAAAGCACAGATTCACCATTTAGGGTGGTGAATCGTGTCAGAGACTAGCACTCAGTTTCTATTGTATTATTATTTAAAAAGATAGTAATGACTAAGGTTTTTAGGTAAAATCTCATCATCAATGATTGGAACACAGGTTTTATAGTGGATGGATCTGTGGCTGGTTCTTTTGCAACTGACCTTTTTTGGTTGGCTGTTATATCCCAGATTATGATAGGATCATCAAGAATATTGAAAGAGGTGAGGCAAGAATTTCCAGGAAAGATGAGATTATGAAAGCTATTGGGAAGAAGTTGGATCGCTACAAGAACCCTTGGTTAGAGCTGAAGATCCAATATGGACAAAACAAAGGAAAGCTTTATAATGAAGAATGTGATCGTTTTATGGTAAAGTTTGTAACACTAAGGCTACTGATATTGGTTTGACATTGACCAACTGACTATTTTCTTCCTTTGTTTGTGATGTTCAGATATGCATGGTTCACAAACTTGGGTATGGAAATTGGGATGAGCTCAAGGCTGCATTTCGTACATCGCCTTTGTTTCGATTTGATTGGTTTGTGAAATCTCGCACTACTCAAGAACTTGCTAGGAGGTGTGATACCCTCATTCGATTGGTGGAGAAGGAAAACCAGGAATATGACGAAAGGGAGAGGCAGGCTCGCAAAGAGAAGAAGCTTGCCAAGGTTTTACTTCTTTCCTTCATTATTTTATCCAAAGAACACATAATCCTAATTATCATCAATATATGTATTAAATTCTGTTTACAAGGAGGTTTGATAATTTATCAGTTAGGAAAGAACTTGTTTGCTAGAAAATATCATAGGCAAACTATATATAAAATTTGATCAACAGGGGAGCTTAGTAATTTATAATATATTTATTAGGAAATAATCTATATGTCCAAAATAATCCTTGCATGAATTTGTGTAAAAAAGAATAACATTAAATTATTGGGGATTTGGGCTCAACTTGCTGGGAAGACGACTAATTTTTCGTGTATCATATTTCAAGTTTATATCGTGAAACATGTATGTATCATCATCTTTTTGCTAATTTGGACACAGTGGCATTTGTAAGTTCAAACTAACCTCACTTTTAGAACACAAGTGGATCCTTGATACAAACTTTTTTTTCCTAGTGTCCATAGTCACAGGAACTGATAATGTATATTATTGTTCTTACCATACTCTTGGTCGATGGTTATGGCTATATTATCTATACAAAGTGCTTAATCTTGTTAATGATAATTCAGAACATGACACCATCAAAGCGTGGTACGTCTAGACAGTCGAATGAGAGTCCTATATCTTTGAAGAAGCGGAAGCAGTCATCTATGGATGATTATCTGAGTTCGGTAAGAATCCTCTCTTTATTTACATTTAATGTTAATGCTAAGTAGTGGATGGTCGGTACATAGTTTATGAAAGCTAATTGTAAATACCTTTACAGGGTAAGAGGCGAAAATGACATTGAAATAAGTGCAAACTTCAGGCAATGACTTGCTCTAGGTTACAATACTAGGTTATTAAGGTTTGGCCAACCCTTCAAGTATGTTGGTTATGTATTGTATAAAATATGTAAGACTTGTTTTTGAAATTCTAATCACTGTAGTGCACATGTTAGTGATGAAACCATATTAAGATCAGAAACCATATTAAGATCATTATATAGCTTCACTTTCCCTCTTCTGATGTTGGAGCATATGAGATAGCGCTTGTCTTTATCAAACAGACCAGTTTAAGTATACAACATTTTACACGTAAATTACTCGTCAAGTATTGATATAATCTCGTCTTCAGTTATTTTTTGTTAAAGTACAATGGGACACAAATGAAATTCCATTTTGAATGGAGAAATTTCATAAATTTTTAGATGTTTAACATTTACCGTTGAATAGAAAGCTCATATCTAATATGTAACATGTTTGAAGGTAGTTTTGTCATTTAAAACAAAAAAAACTTGAGATTCAAAAAAAAAAAAAAAACTTTCAAACAGTATGATATTTTCGTTAATTTTGTGACGAACAATAAGTTAAAACAAAACAAAGCAAAAGTAATGTTCAATACAATGAAGTGATGAACCAATGATTTCTTTTAAATGTAAGATATGATGATTTTCAATATGCCTCAATAAAATAAATAGGCCATGGAATTGGAATATGAGACAGGATTTGATGAGAATGTCAGGAAGTGAGTACATGTCAGAGGCGTTTGAAACTATTCATGTCGTCGTCTTCGTCAAAGTCAAATTTGTAAAAGAAAAATATAATATTCCCTTAATATCCGGACGTTCATGGATAATATAAAAATATATAGAGAGAGGACACATAAAGACTATTGAGTACCGATGATGATGTTGTGTTACCTTAAGCCACAGTGGTTTTTGCACCCTCCTCACGTACCCTTTCTCGTACTTGCTCATCTTCCAAACAATACCAAATCTATTTAATACCTTTCTAGACAAGGCCTAGCCTGAGCCTGACATATTAATTGATAAAGCTACATGAGTGACTCTAGTTGCAGAGATTCTCACATTCATGATATTGTCTTTTTTTTTTTTTTTAGGACAAATTCTTTGTATGGAGTGGTGATAAGAGTCATCAATTGATAAAACTCAATGAATACTTCTAGTTTTAAAAATTCACATTTATGGTTTTTTTTATACGATAATTTCTTTGTGTATCAAATGTTGACAAAAGTCAATTTTATTTATGTAGGAGTAAAGGGGTACTACCACTTGACTTTCTTGATTATTATCAAGATTGATATATTAAATGACTTTTTTTTATAAACCAACACATGAAGAAATGAAATAAATGGTACCGCCGCTGGAACTCACACTCTAGTTGAGAAGACCAAAGTTCAAGTACCTTTACCACTAAACTAACCAGTTATTGTTAGTTTTTAACATACGTTTATACTTACAAGAGATAATCGTACACTACTCGTAAATCAAATGCACTAGCATTTCTTTTTCTTCTTTTCTCGGTATCATAGCAGACATTAAGAAGTCGTGATATATATATATATATGTTGGTCAGCTTACTTGATCCAAAAAAATTAGCCTATCAATTCATAAGTTATAGATGTATAATAATTCTTTTTTTACTCTTAATTATCCAATATGATAATCATAATTTACATGTAGACACACTTAACAACTTAATCATCTTGTGTAACATTGTAAACCATTTTTGACCTTCTTTCTGGGGCAACATACATACATGTTTTTTCTTCTGTAGCATATCTAAAAACAAATTAATACCTCGATAATTAATTTTATTACTTCAAAAGATGATCTTTGTACTTGCTACTTTTCGGGGGAAAATATCGTTTTCCATCTGTTTCCTTGTGCACATGAGAGCATGATATATGTGCAATGGTTTATGAATTTCTTATACTATTGAGTGGTTGAGTCAAAAGGGTCATATATATAGAATCTAGTCATGTTTCCTTTTAATTCTTTTATTATTTAACATTAACTACTTGCTAGTTTCGAACTTGACACATTACTTATTTAACAATACCGACCAAATTAATTGTATGTAATGTTGACCATATGATCATGATTATTTTTTGTTGTTCCCAAAGCCATTTATCATTTAAGAAACCAGAGAGATCATGCAATAATCGGCAAACAAATGAATTAGTGCTCCACTCATTGCTTTTGTTAGGACCATTTTAGTTTAATTATCCTCCTTTTGGTTCTTATTATTTTTAATCTTATTTCAAGTGTTGCTTAAGTGCTACTTAATTGTATAGTAGTGTTCTTTATACTTTCGATGTGTATGTCTCTATTTGACTATAGCCTTTCATAATACGGTAACTTTTCAAAAATCATAGGCAATGGCCCGTGTATATATATATGTCCTCAAAAGTGTAAAAATTTGTTAAGAATATTATTCCATATTGAATAAAAGAAGATAAAAAATTATTTATAAACACAAATTCTAGAGTTATATTTAACTGATGAGATCAAAAGTCTATTTACTATTAATTAGTTTGTGTTTGGGTTAGTTTCAAAAACTTGTTAATGATATCAATTATCTGAATAATTTATCATTGGTACAAACGCAAGCATGTCTTAGGAGTCAATCATCACGTACCTATATGGTGGTAGATAGGTGTAAGATTATATATGTGCACATGTGAATCCACATTTTGTGCATAGTAAATCACATTTGCAACTCCTTTTTGGATTTGAATGAGGGTCCTTGTCTGCTTCTTGATTTTTCAAAGGGAGCAGTTAAAATTATCCCAAATCAAACTCAATTTTTCAAGGCAATTATGCTCCCCTAACCAACCCCACATAAGAGTTATGTTCATATAATTAAGTCAGTGTTTTAGCTTCTTCTGTTTTTGACCTTATATACACTATTTTTTCCAACACATGTGATTGTATTAACCTTGTGTAACAGGTTGTAAAGTGGGTCAATTAGTATATGAAGTTGGGTTTCCTAGTTAAAATATCAATATTATTAATTATATGTGATTCGAGTCTTCTTGAAAAATATATATTTTTCTTTTTCTTTTTTATTTCATCTAAGATTAACTTTAACATATTTCCTTAGGCAACCTACTAGGAAGGTTTGCCAAGTGACAAAGAGAGTGATTTCTTTCTTGTCTATGAGGACACGAATTTTAGCGAGTACAATAATTTGATGTTATTTGTCAGTTGTTCTTTGTTTGCATGTCTTATATTATTTCATATATATGTTTATTGTACTGTTTGGTCTGATTATTAAATAATACGGGAACTACGCTCATTTATAACTAACTACATAAACTACTATTCTTACAAAGTCTTCAGTGTATAGTATTAAAGTCTTGTATCATCAATGATTGATATATACACATATTTTCGTATCAAACGATCATTTAAAAAATATATGTATATTACTCATAAATAAAGTGTCTCTAGCTTATAATCATAGATGTAGGAGGAGAGGTAGAGTGAGCTTAAAATATAGAAAGCCAATGTACAAACAAGGTATTATAATTACAAAGAAAGTTGGTAGAAAAAAAAAAAAGGAAGGATGGTCTTGTATAAAGAATGACATGTGCAACAGTCCTTTTTTCCTAGTCTCCGCTCTCTCTTTAAAGGGACACAACACACAACACAATATTGCCCATATCTCTCCCTCACCAAAACCTATTCGATCCCTCCTTTCTTCAACATCCAAAACAAGACACCGACATGTTCACAACAACCTCCGACAATCAAATGGGCTTTTCTCTTATCCATCTCACCAACAAAAACAAGCCCACGGAGAGGAGAGGGAGGAGGAAGCAAGCGGCGGAGCCGGGGAGGTTCCTCGGGGTCCGGCGGCGGCCGTGGGGCCGATACGCGGCGGAGATTCGAGACCCGAACACTAAGGAGCGGCACTGGCTCGGCACGTTCGATACGGCCCAAGAAGCTGCTCTTGCCTACGATAGGGCCGCCTTATCTATCAAGGGCACCGAGGCCCGAACCAATTTCCTCTACTCTCCTCGTCTTTGTCCTCCCGATCATTTCGTTAACACGAAGTTACCATCGTCCCTTCTTGATCATCATGTAACCTGGCCCACAGGCCAGTGTCAGCCCGTGGGCCACGTTCATGTTTGTGCTCAACATCAGCTGAGTCGTTCAGCTGATGCTGTGCAAGAGGACATGATCAGAACTAAAGCTGAGCGTGACACTTACGATGGTGATGGGAACTCCTTTTTTGCGTCGTCGTCAATGGCTGAGTCTAACTCGGGCTACTTGAGCTGCATAGTTCCAGATAGCTGCCTGAGACCTCCTCCTAAATCCACAACCGGTACTGTTGACTCTGACGTGGACTCAAGAAAATGTTACTCATCATCCGGTGAGGAAAGGGTGCATGGTAATAATAATGCAGTTCCGGGTTGGGAGGAGTGTTACTACAAGTGGGCGTTGAGTGATGAAATCTCAAACCCTAAACCTAATCCTAACCCTAACTCGATGTGGACGGTGGAAGATTTTGGGTGCATGGGGTTGCCCACAGTTGATTATCCTCCTAAGTACTATGATTCGGCGCTATCAACTGGGCTTCCCTTCACTAGTAATTATTATTAACTGCCTTAATTAATTACCTTGTTTTGCTGCTACGTGATCGAGGTTAATTAATCATTGGGAATTGGTTATTACTATCCACTATTTTGTTTGTTTACTCTCTAATTGCACCAGCTAGTGATCATGAGGTCAATCTTTTTTTTAGCCATCGATGTTTATGTATCCGACACTGCAATTCGACTATTTGCTTAGTTCTACTTTTATGCGTATCGGTCTTTTTATATTATTTATTGCATCATTCTTCGTATATATTCTGTAAAGACTTGTGTTTTGTTATCTATTCACTTGTACAAATGTACAATATCTTTTTTTTGATCAGCAACCGGAAATTCTCATTAATATAACAAGGTTCCAAAGGTAGGAACCCTCACAAGACCAGCTAAGAGCAAGCTCAAAGTAGACAAGATTTACAGATTTTGTTCAGGCTAAAACGTCATAAAGAGACACCAAGCAACACATGAGTCAAGTCGACAAGCATTTCCGCAAAGCTAAAGTGGGACCAATCTGTCAAGCCTGAAACGATAGCAGAGCACATCCCTTCTTCAGATTCTTCTCCAAACCAAATAAGTACTCCACAATCTGCTCAAAAACTTCAGATTCTGCTAGAAGCACCCTATTGAAAACCACATTATTCCACCATTTCCAAATTCTCTATAGCACCACTGGGGCTACCCGATTCCAGCTAGAGATATAACCCTTTGGCCCCAAACGTTTCCAGCCCGAGAGTAGGTCCTTTACACTGTTTGGCATAACCCAACTCACCTTCCACCAGTTGAGAATTAAAGACCATAATTTCCAAATTTTACCACAACACAATAAGACGTGGTTGCTATCTTCAAAGGCTGCATCACAAAAAGGACAAAAGCAGAATCGGAAAGGCAAGGGTAACCTACGAGACTCCAGAAAACACCTTGTTTCTATGGCTTCGTGAGCAGCCAACCAAGCGAAAGCCAAAGCCCTAGGAGGGGCACCCGAGATCCACAGAAAGCATGCCCAAGGCGCTCTTTGAGCTTCATTATCTTCCATCGACTTGTATGCCTTAGACACAGAAAATCCCTTAGAGTCGAACACCCAAACCATCTCATCAGGAAGACCTAACCTCGGCTTCCAGGGAAACAAACATGCTAACAACTCTTCTACATTCTCTTCCTCCCAGGCTCTAAGCTGTCTCTTGAAGGACAAAGACCAGCCGAACCCGTTCCAACAATCCGAGACCAAGGACTCTTTATTACTGGACAACTCAAACAATCTGGGATGTTTGACCTTCAAAGCTACACCTTCGACCCAACAGTCTGACCAGAAACGAATCTCCGACCCAGAACCAAGCTTCCAATGTAAGCCTTCATTCCCAAAGAGTTTCCTGAACTTTGCATCAACAGCAAATAAATGTATTTGCTTCAAAAGAATAGAAGAGGAATTTGTATCGAACTTGACCAAATTCCAGTCATCAACGTTCCAATTATATTTTGCACATACAACCCTTTTCTAAAAAGAGTCTTTCTCCACTGCTACAAGGAGCGTAAATATTGACTACGAGTATTCGTTTCCCTGAGGGCAACACCCAACCATACCAGAACAAGGTATTTTCTATTTCCCAACTTCTGTCAAACTTAAAAATACCTGATTTCCAGACAGATATCAGCCCACCTGACCGTCCCCGTGAAGGTATAGAGCACAAATCCCAATTACCCCAAATCCCGCAACTTCTTTTCAACCTTGGGGGGATGATTTCCAGTTTGGATTCTTGTAATAAGATGAACACAGGTTGTGTCTTGACCACCACATCTCTCAATGCTCTCTTCTTCTGAATCGAGCTCAGCCCTCTCATGTTCCATATAGGAGCTTCATTTCTTAATTAACCAAATCCGAGTTCTCAGAATCCGCAGACTCTGAACTAGAACCTGAGCCGTCTCTTCCCCACCCACCACTGGTAGATTGAGATCCAACTTCCTTCCTAAGTTCGAATGCAACTTCCCAAATTCTGTTACCACTTCTTCCTCACTAAATAACGCTTTGAACCCGAAGTCCTGATAGAACTCCCAAGACTTCCGTGCAGCCGCTTTGGTTCGCCCACTAAATCGCACAACCTGCCCTTCTCCTTCCTTGGATGAAACTGGGATGTCTCTGGTCACACTAAGCCTTGACCCTTCTCGTGCTTCATACACAAATAACACCTTTTCTTTATTTTTTCCTTTCCTGTTTCTTTTATCCCTTTTAATTTGGCCCTTGTCTACCCTGTGATGTGAATCCTCACTTGCTTGGCTTGGGATCCCCTTCCACCTCCTCAGAAACTACCATTCTTGAACTCAAAGCATGTGACTCCATTGGACCGACTTCCAAGTTCAGTGTATTGGAGGCCTTCCCTACATCTTCCACCCCAATCTCATTCCCATTAATAATTTCAACAGTCCCAATCTAACCCTCCACATAATTCAATGTTGAATTGGCGACTGTTGGTGTACCTTTGTTACCGTTTGTCATCATAATTGTTTCATTTTCCAAAGCAGTATTGTTGACCTCCTCACTAACATCATTCATTTTACTCCCATCATCGGAGTACTCCGCCAGAGAAGACCGCGATCCCGATTCGGAAGGGATCAAATCATATTCTGCCACTTGGGTGGGTACCTCTGCTAACTCTGCCTCTTTCAATTTGACCTGAAACAACAAATCACCAATCTGGACTTCTTCTAACCTGTCTATTCTCAGAAAAGACTGAGAATGCACAAGAACAAAGACTATATCACATCTTCCTTCCTCTAACCCTTCCTTCTGGATTGATGACCGATCCGCAAGTCTCAGCCACCGCTTGGAAAGTCTCCTCGCACCAAGCTTGAATCGGCACACCACTAATGGCAACCCATTTGAAAACTCCACCCCTCAAAATCAGATATGATTTCCCAAAGCAAATCGCAAACCACTGCGCTAACCATTTCCAGCCCGAGAGTCGCATCGCCCTTCCAAAATCCTCATCTAGAAAAGAAATAAGGAAAACTCTCTTGCCCAGTGAACGAACCTTTACATCTCTCACACCTTCTGCCAAGAACATGCCCAAAAGAGCTTCGCCGGGTAGTTCGCATGCGCTATACGAAAACACCTTCCTCGGCTTCCTTCTTTAGGGAAGCAACTTCCTTACCTACGCAAACACCAGGTTTTATGATTCCGCCCGCCTTTACTACATCCACAAAAGATCGATTCTTAACCCTTTCAGCCCTGTCCAAAAACCCAGACTCTTGCCTCAAAACCGAATCTTTCCTCATAGGTTTCAAAAAAACCTCATCTCCCTTGCATTGACCCCCAACAGGTTTATTTTGCCAAGCCTCCGTGACAAAAAGCGGCCTACCTCGCACCCTCAGACCATTGAACACTTTAATCGCTTTAACCAAAGTCTCCCTATTAAAGAAGAAGACAAATCCAAAGTACTTTCCCCTTCGATTCGGTCTTTTGGCCCACCACCACACGCTTCACCCTTCCAATTCTGCGAAAATAGTTCTCCATCCACAAGGGAGTCGAATTTGCCGGTAGGTTACAAACAAAAGCCGAGAAAATCGGACCTCCTCCCTCCGCGCCAACACACCTTCCTTCAACTCGAAGACTACCTGCTTCTGACTCTGATCCAGATCCCTTATTCGCCCTAACCACTCTCAGTGAGATCCTCATCGGAGTGCAACCCGACGGGATCGTCGGCGCCACTGGAAGCGAGCTTCCCACTCTCTCTCTAGACATAGTTTAAAAAAAATGCCCACAAATGTACAATATTGACTACTTTGTATATTCTATTGTCTATAGCAATAGAGAGTTAGGGCATGGGAGGTACGTATTAGCCTTGTGATGGTTGTAGAACAAGGTTAATAACCAAGGTTAATATTCTCTTGCAAGATAAGTTGTTAATAACCAAGGTTAAATATCATTGATAAGTAGGGTTCATTGTTCAAGTTATACGAGCAGTGATGAAATAAATCGGGCTTAGTTGGGTAACTAGGTATGTGTGTTTGTATCATGTTTTAGAGGGAAAATTATATAAAACGATGGTGAATTAATCCGTTTTTGTGAAAAATAATGGTGTTTTTAGGTCGTCAGTAAAAACCAACAGTGAATATATTTTTCATTCACAAACCGATTAACATTGATAGTTTTTTTTTTTTTTCTAAAATGACTATTCTACCCTTCCCCCGATTTAAGGGTATGATTTTAGGGGTTATTACATGATAGATGGTAGTTTTAGGGTTCACATTTGGGGAAAGAGTAGTGTAGGACTCGTTATTTAGGGTTTGAAAAGTTTAGGGTTTACTTTATGAGAGATGTATTTTAGAGATTTCAAATTTAACATATTACAAATAAACAAATTATTCACCGATACATTGTACTGACCACCTAAAATAATACTTTTTAAACATATATGTTTTGACACAGTTAAAAAGTGAACTTAACCCTGCTTTAAAAACTACACTTTATTCAAAAAAAAAAAAAACATTCTATTTTAGTTATGATATGATTAGGGACGTCAAGCTTCTTTGAGTTGATGAACGCTTCACTTGAACAGAGTGATTGAATAATTTCAAACTTAAATGTAAAATTTTAAGCAAGAATTATTAATATTCCCTAGTTAGTTGGAGATTACAATTAATAAATTTATAATAAATGTTTGTATAAAATATATTTTGGAATTAGTTGGGGATTTTCAATACTCCATTAACATTTTTATGGGAAATTAGGAAAGCTGAGAGGGGTTTTTTCAAAAGGGGGCGGGGGTTTAGGAGAAAGCTGAAAATCAAAATTGTTCACTGAAATCTTCAAAATTGCAAGGCAAAGCAAAGAAGACACTATCAGAGTCGAAATGGACGTTCCCAAGGATCAAATCAGCAACCTTCTCGACCTAGGCCTCCACAATTCTGCCCAAATGCTCGTAATTTCGCTTTCCTCTCTCTCAAATCTCAATCACTCCATCTCCATTTGTACAGTAATCGGTGCTTCGATTTGTTCAGGGCTGTTTTCTAGTGTCTTCTTCATCCATCAATGCCGAGACCAATCCTCAACTCAAATCCGAAAGCTTGGTCTGTGTGTTTATTTCACTGATTATTTGGTTCTGTGCCCTCTTTCGAGTGTATCAGTATTTACATCTTTTTTGGGTTTCTTGTCGCAGGTGCTTCTTGGTGATGCATTGTTCCGCGAAAAAGAGTATCGCAGAGCAATTGTAAGCACATGTTTTCATTTTCTGTTCTGGTTCAGCTGTTAAAGCTGTGTTTTTTTAATGTTTTATTTACCACTCGTTCTGGTTGATTAGTTTAATTTGAGATTATGGAAGAAAGTGGATTGTAATTCTAATTCTACTTTGGGTTTAATTCATAGCATATATACAAGCAAGCCTTGCAATACTACAAGATTATTCCAAAGCAAAGCTCAGTTATGAGAAGTTCATTATCCGCGTCAAACCGTTCATCCTCTCCAAATTCTTTCAACATTTCGGCAATTAATGAAAATGAGGTTGATTAATCTCACTCTTCTCTTTGCTTAACTTTTCGACTATAAGTTTTAAGGTTATATAACATTGAGTATTGCCCTCTTATGTATCCATGATAGGTGAAGTTCAAAATTGCATCTTGTCATCATGCTCTAAATGAGAATAGAGCAGCACTGGGTGAGGTATGCTTTGTAACTATTAATTTGCTACTATATATTCTGATTTGGTTGTAGTGTTAGCTGGAAGGTTAATTAGCTGTTCCAGTGTTTGACAAATTCGAATCCGATGTAGTTTCTTCAATGTCTCTTTCCTTGGCTCATGCTTAGCTAACTCAAGCGTAAGGTGACATTAGGCATAAAATAAGAATCAACTATGACCTGAATCAAATATGTTTGGGAATTCTTTTACTAATGCCATCCAACATAAGAATTAATATCGAAAACAAACTATACAACTAAGGTTATCCATTAGTTATTTCTTTTTTGAGGATTATGGTCTTCACTAATACTATGTATTAATATTGTACGTTATAATTGTCTCAGTCTCCACATGCTTTCAAATGTGAATACTTGAACACTCCCTGCGTGCTTAAGTGTAGGTGAGGAGGCAAGACAAATAGAGCACATGCTCAAGGCAGAATCCATTCTGGTAGTATGTTACATTATTTCAACCTAGAATCCTAATATGATAGGTAGATGTATAAACATGGAAACTAGGGGCAGCATTGTTTCCATGGAGACTTTCCTACTGCCATAAAGTTCATTTCCACTTTTCATATAAAAACATGAGCACCCATGGCATAAACACTGATTACATGCACATGGCGTGGAGATGCAAGTGAACAATGAGAGGTTTGCATTAGAGATTTTACTTTATGTTCAAGGGTTCTTTGGTTATTTCTCTATTTTCTGTCTTTATCTTTGCCATTTTCTTATTTATTTATTATTTTAATCATAACTTTCTACTTGACTTGTCTTCCATGACTTCTTTTTCAGATGGAGGGAATTCCTAGCAAAGCTAGAAATTTGCAAATGAGTTTATTGATGGCAAAACTTTATCGAAGTACTAAACATAATCGCGGCGCTGTTGTTTGTTATAAAGATTGCTTAAGGTTTTTAACTTGTATACATGCTATTCCATGACTTCTGGCTACTTCATCTGTCTGTTCCTATTGATATTGAAAAATTGTAGGTATATTAATTTTTTAAAGCTTGAATTTCCTTTCTTGATACCCTTCTTCAGGCAATGCCCTTATCTCCTTGAGGCAATAACAGCTTTAGCTGAACTGGGAGCTACTGCCAAGGATATTATATCATTAATTTCACAGGTTTGCCAGTGACACTTCAAAACCATTTTTATATTTCCCGACAATTATTTTAAAACGTGGAATTTCATAGTCTTATCGGTATGTACTCTTTGGGAAGTTTTGATCATAATTTCATCGTTGACCGACTGCGTTTTTACAAGAAATAAAAAAAAATCAGATAGGTGTAAAATGTGTTTTGAATTGCGTTTTTTTCCTTACCAAATTTCTACTGTTATGTTTCTTCTTAACTTGAAGAAACTATTACCTCTTATCTCATAGACACATATGTTATTATCTGCTCATGAGGATGAGATATGGAGTAGTTTTCTTCTGTGTAAAATTTACCAAGGTTGGATCTAAGAAGCCAGTGATAACCATAAAAAGAGTACGTTGTGTTTTTTGTATGCAATACTGCTAGATGTGGGGTTAATTGTTTGGAACCAGGATTTCACATGGGCATGCATGTTGCTTCCTGCACATCCTTAATACTGCTAGCAATCATGAAGATTTGTTGACTCAAACATATACCTCAAATACTACCTTTTAAAGTTCCCTTGCAGACTTGCTGAGAGTTGACAAAAACATGCTAATATGTACTAGGTTAAACTTTCTGACTACTAAGCTATGGAGTGCATGGAATTTTTTGAAATAAAACTTAAATCTATTTTATTATCTGATGAGATGGTTTTTGAACACTGCATTGTGCAAGGTTGACACGTTAGTGTTACACATCATATCTTCATTCTGTTTTGATGAGCTCTTACAACCTAGTTCATAGAAGTATTGTCACACATTTATTATCATATTGCTCATATTAGTAATTCTCACCCTGAACAGTTCCCCCAAATTAATTTTAAGGTCTACCAATTACTTAGTAGATTTGCTAACTACTGAAGTTCATATTTGTACTTGTACCTTGTTGTAGAAGCTGAAAGAGCATGGTTGTTGACATCAAATATTCTGTTTTCTTTTATTAATATGTTTATCTATTTTCGTATGTTCCAGACTTCAAATAGAAATGCGAGGGCTCCATTTGATCACATGGATTCAAGCCGTTGGTTGCAAGTAAGTATAAGATGAAACTAAATGCTTCTATCATCTCTTCTGATTTGTACCATTATCAGTTGCTTTAACATACCTCAGAAGACTTTCTTCTGTTAAATTTCTGTCAAGATAAGTTTGTCTCCACAGATCTAGGTATGTGCTTTAAAATAATTTCTTGTTAAACTCATTGAGGGCCATTTGGGCATTGTGGAGTCTGTTAGGAATAGGTTACTTTCTCAGCTTGACCGGTTAGACTCCACCAGTCATCGAACAGTGATACAATGGGAAACTAATTTGTTGTATGGTTCTCTAATCAGCATGCTTATCATAGCACTTAAGCGTGCGTGACTAGGTATAGCTTATTTATAATTGGTGTTTACATGACTTGTATTGTCTATATATCATAATGTTTATTTTAATTTTTTGTTTTTGTTTTACAGCGCTATGTTGAGGCTCAATGTTGTGTCGCTTCAAATGATTACAAAGGTAGTAAAGCCTTTGCCATGGATTTCATTAAAGTGATTAACTTGTTGTGACTCAAGAGGGAGCTAGTATATCACCTAATATTCAAACCACACAAGTTACTGATTATGAACTTTTGCTTCCAGTACCTGCTTTCTTCATACTCATGTAGCAGTCTCCGTTTGCAGGTGGTTTGGAACTCTTTTCAGAACTCTTGCAACGTTTCCCTAATAACATACACATATTACTTGAAATTGCAAAGGTAATAAATGTTTAGGTTTAAGAAACTGGAATCTTGTTAACTGTGCTATGAACTGATTATGTTGCTCTCTGGATTTTGTTTTGATTAAGCTCACTGCATATATCCACACCAGCGCACATACACACAATATATCTTTTGCATGTATTGATTTCTTATATGTGATCTCCTATGTACAAGTTTCACTGTCTACATATGGAGGTCCCTTTTGAAGTTGTGAAAGCCTATCCTAGTTGTGTTTTTTACCCTTTCTTGTCAGATTTGTTTCCTACCTGTTTCAGTCCCTGTTCTGAACCTATAACATAACCCAGTCCCGAACAGCCCAAACTATTTCTGCACTTCATTTTGGCTTCTAAAATTTGCCTACATTTTAGATTCATAAGCACATCATTATCTGTAAATTTTGGCTCATAAAAACCATGTAATTTTGGTTCTCTTACTGTTTGATTCATACCTAACCCTGTATATTGTTAGGTTGAAGCCATTGTTGGGAAGAATGATGAAGCTATAATGAACTTTGACAAGGTAAAACATTACCTTATTGTTTTGATGCCATCATTAGTAATCTGTACATCCATGCAAACATGGAAATTGAAGGTCTTCCTTTCTGGGAGTTCAGGTCCGGTCGCTTGACCCTTTTGTGATGACTTACATGGATGAGTATGCATTGCTTCTAAAGTTGAAATCTGATTACACAAAGCTAAACAAATTAGTGCACGATCTGTTGAGTATTGATCCTACAAGGCCCGAAGTTTTTGTGGCCTTGTCTGTGTTGTGGGAAAAGAAGGATGAAAGAGGAGCATTATCTTATGCTGAAAAGGTTAGCATTACAATTGTCCATAGACTGGATTTGTAACCTTCCATCTTCTAGTTTCATGTGCTTATGAATCTTCTAATCTTCTCTAACCAGAGTGTCAGAATTGACGACAAGCACATACCAGGTCATATAATGAAGGTACTAAACTAATTCTTTTTTTAGTTTTACCTTCTGCAATGGACCAAAGTTTGATACTTTTTATCTGCACTATCAGGGTAACCTGCTCTTATCATTGAACCGGCCAGAATCAGCAGTAGCTTCCTTCAGAATAGCGCAAGAATTGAGATCTGATCTTCGTTCATATCAAGGTGTGATTTGCAGAGGATACATAATGCAAATACTTTTGAAATTCATGTTCATGTCTTCAATTAACTTTACATGTTAAGATATTTTAGCACAATTGTTGTTTCAGGTCTAGTTCGTTCTTATTTGGCTGTCTCTAAAATCAAGGAGGCTTTATATGCTTCCAGGGAGGCTATGAAGGCCATGCCTCAATCAGCAAGGGCTCTGAAATTAGTTGGGGATGTGCACTCTAGCAACCCCGGTGGTAGAGAGAAGGTAAACCCAAACCTATACAGAAAAGTGTAGAGCCCTTAAGAGGTGTTGCCTATCTATTGTATGAGAAGTTTTGACTTTTTCCCAACTCTGATGACAGGCCAAGAAGTTTTATGAGTCAGCCCTGAGGCTGGAACCTGGTTACCTTGAAGCTGCATTGGCTTTGGCTGAGCTCCATGCCATTGAGGGCCGAAATGGGGATGCTGTGTCTCTTCTTGAGAGATATCTGAAGGACTGGGCTGATGATTCTCTTCATGTCAAACTGGCTCAAGTCTTTGCTTCCACAAATATGCTGCAAGACGCATTGTCTCATTTTCAGGCTGCTTTGAGGTCAACTCATAACCAAAAATGCATATTTCTCTATGTTTGTTGGGGACTGAGTGGGGTTTTATTTATTTTTATTCATATGAAATGCACGATATCGGAGTTTGAATTATAAAAATGCTAGAAAGAGGAAAAGAAATAGAGTTATTGCCATAGTAATCTCTCAATTCCTCTATTAATCTGCATTGCAGGATAAACACACAGAATGAAGCTGCGAAAAAAGGGTTAGAACGCTTGGAAAAACAAATGAAGGTATGTCGTAAATGTTCTTTCAAGTTCTTGCAGTTCTTGAGATCATACATTGATATTTTGCTTATTAATCTAAATTCTTTCTTATCTGTGTAAGTGCAAGCAAGAAGCCTAAGAACCTGTTTACCTTGTGGTTCTTATTGATCTAATCTTTTTGTTTATAGGGAGTGGATCCAGATGCACCTGAAGACGATGAAGAAAATGAAGTTGAGGATGGTGATGGAGATCAAGAAGAGACCGATTTATTGTGAGTGTAAAGTGAGTAACTTGCAATGTTCCTCAGGATCGCTCACAAAAGATGTTTTTAGATAGGTGCAAGCAATTGAGATTATAAGTTTTGGTTATTCACATGTCCACTGAACATAACTGGAAAGCTAAAGAGAGCTCATGTTGTAGTCTGGAAAAACTTTGTACAATGAATTCATTGTTAGTGGAGGAGAATATAAAATCCCTTTATGATGGACTTATATTTCATATATTTCCTGCACATAACCAATGTTGTAGTATACTATTACTATCTCTGTGTGATTAGAGTGCGATAAAGAACCGGTCCACAGCTCTGACCAGGTTTGGTTTTACTCGAGCTGAGGAGCATGTGACCCAAACCAGCAGGCCTTGCACCAACTGAACCATCCTATCGGGTCCAACTCTTAAAATTTACTTAGACAGCAAACTAGTATACCAGTGAACTTAACAGAACCAAACAAATCCTTGAACAAAATTCTAATACAAGTGTAACCACAGAGTTTTGAAACATGTAAAACTGCTTTCATGCACATCTCAAGAGTACAATGCAAGCAAATCCTGATCTAGCTAGGGAATGGAACCAAAACTGCACCTAATGTATTCCCCATTTGCAATAAAGCAAACCATGATCCATCGAAGCTTTCTGTACATTCTTGTTCCTCTCCAACACTGAAAGGAAACTGAATAGGCAGCCTTTTTCTATTGCTTTTGACCTGTATAGTGTGGATTTTGTGGCGCATTACTGATAGCTGTCTTGATGAGCATAGTGTGCTTGCCAGGAACTAGAATCCAACTCACTCCAAGGTGTCTGACAAAGATACATTGCAGATGGTCTGGTAGTTGGTGTCATAAAACCCGACTGGATAGGGGAAGAAAATACCATATTATCTGAGAAATAGTAAAGGCTGCTTCCAGGACTAGTATCAGTGTGACACAGTAAATCCCCATGTCCTGAGTAGATCGAAGAAGAGAGCAAAGTCCCACAGCTAGTTCCAGGATATGAAGCTTGCTCTGGGAGCAATGACCGAGGTGGGCCAGGCCAAGTTATCGGGCTTTTCACATTTGGCAAAACTGTAGGAGGCCCAAGATACTGTGGAAGATGAGAATCAGCAACTGATGGGCATCCAGCTACTCTCACAGCCAGAATTTTTCCATCCATTTTATACTCGTTCAAATGTGCAATGGCCGCAGCTGCATCACTGGCATTTTCAAACTTAACAAAGCCATAGCCCTTACTAATTCCTGTAATCCGATCCTTTATCACTTTTGCTTCGGTTAGCTTACCAAATGGACAAAATAGTTCCTTCAAACGAAGATCATCAACAAGAGAAGGTAGATAAGCCACATACAGACTTGCTTCGTCAATTTCTTTACTTGGTTTGATCCTTGTATTTGAACTACCTTGAAGAGAGTTGCTTAGAGGAGAAAATGATGTCAATGGGAAGCAAGTAGCTGCTAGAACAGTTGTTTTGGGAGTAGACCGCTGCTCAGGGCATGCATAAGGATGGTGCCCTTGCTCACCACAAACTGTACATGACTTTTCCTTTCTTAGTGTTCCATTTAGCCTAGCAAGCTCCTCCAGTTGGGCTCGTTTATGTTCATTCTTTCGCTCAGTGGGAATTAGCAGTTTCTCAACCATTGCAACAGCTGCATCCAGTGACTTCTGGTTGTCTGCTTCTATACGGACATGCAAATCTTCACCAACAGAGGATGGTTTCTGTGGAGTTACTGTGCATACCTTGCCTCTCAGAAGAATCTTTGCCCCTGTTTCCTTCTCCATCATCTTGTGTGTATTTCCCCGAGGACCCATTATCAAACCTATAAAGTTATATCCAGGGTATTCATTCACTGGAATGTAAAGTTTCTTGAAGAATGTAGGAGGCTTGTCACCAGTAGGCTTAAAAGTAGATATCTTCTTAATCAACTTGGAAATGACGCATTGACGTTCATTAACAAGTCTGTCATCCTGAAGCTCAGGGTTCTGCAAAATTTGGTTTATCTCTGAAATTCTTGCTTTCAATTCCTGAAATTCCAAATCCAGTTCATAATCAAGAACACACTCTTTCCTGAAGTCAGGCAACTGAAGTGGACCAAGCAATTTTGATTGTGAAACATCAGTAGCCCACCTCGTTTTTCTTCTTTTACTTGTTCTACCATCTTCTCCTGCTTTCCCATCTCCCCCAGGCTGTAAGTCCAACCCACTACGCCTTCGTTTTCCAGAGCTTCCTGATTTTTTCAATTGTTCAGAAGCACATTCATCTTTATGTTCCCTAGAGAACCCAGACTTACCACAAGGATCTGAAATAGCAGAGCTACATTCTGCTTTGAGCTCTGGGGATTTGTCCTGCCTGTACCTTTTCCAATCTTGCAATGGAGTTGACTCAGCAGACGTTATATGCCGTGTTCTCTTCTTCTCATTTGAACTGTTAACAATGGGTGATGATAGATATTCAGATTGATCAGTGTCCTCCTTTGAAAAACACACTTCCAATGGATCTTCTGGATCCTCTTCTAGTTCCTTATCTGATTTGTCTTCCAGATCCTCTCCCAGTTCTTCACTTTCATACAACTGAGGAACTTCATCCACGTCAACCTCAGAAGGTTCCACCTCCTTCGTTTTCTTGTTTGATTTACCCATCTAAATGCTGGTACTTGTGGACATAGAAACAGCACTTTGTTTTATCCATGGAAATCACTTTCACATAGAAAGATCAGCATTTTGTTCTGCAGCAAATAAATGTTATAATCATAATTTAGCTCATATAAGCTGATATTATTTGTGTAGAAAACTTATCTGCTGATCACAAGACATGAATGTGGCTAAAACTTGATAGAAAACAACTCATATATGTACAATACTATCTAACACATGGGATCAAACAAAAAACTTTTATCATGCTTACTACAAGTTTTTTTTTCTCCTTCGTAAAATTGACTTGCACTATACCAAACAATCACATGATTCGCTCCGTGAGCTATAAACAGTTCTGGGAATGGTGACACAACGAACCACTATGACTTCTCTTCCCATTAACATGGTAACTGATCATAATTAGCTTCTATATCTGACTGCACAAGAAACCAAAACCCTAAGAAACTAATAGATTCAGTAAACTAGGTTATCATAACAATTAGTGCAAGTAAAAATTGCTAGTTAGAGGCCACTATCGATCTTCAACATGAGATTAGTATAAATTAAACAATTATGTATAAGAGTGAAGCAAAACCCATGAGCAAGATCATAAAAAAAGTATAAAAAGGCAGAACTTGATTGTAGTAATCAGAAAATACCCAAACTCATCGTTATCAATAATTCATTTCATATCACAACCTAAAATCAGCAAAACCCCAATTACCAACATCGCTGCGCCTACAACCCAAATTGAATTGTGAACATGAAAATTAGAAAGAACCCAATTCAATATGCTTGAACACCTCGCCGATCACATATACAACCGCAAAATCATGTAGTTGCCACAAATGGAAGTAAAAAAAAAAAAAATCCTAAATCGGAACTTGTGAACATTTCAAGAATCATACATAGAGAAGTGAATCATCAAAACTCCAGTTCATGAATCACGAGATACGGATCTAGGCGAATGAGAGCGTTTCATCGGTTTTGATCGTCGGAAATAGGAATCGGAGGATTGAAAATGGACATGAATCGATCGCGAGCTACAAGAACTAGAAACGCAGTATTGGGCTCTGTTATGGGACGGACCTAAATAGTTCTTGAATCCTAGGAAAGCTGAAACTTGGGCCAAACCCCGGCCCATTAGGGCCACGTGGAAGGGGAAACTCATGGAAAGGACATAATTGTCATTTCATATGAAGACAAGTTCAGGTTGCGTCTCCTTCTTCGTCTCCCCAAAATAACCCTCGCAGTCGCCGCCTATATATTCTCGCTGCGCACACTCTGCAAACCCTCTCACGCTCTCTCAACTCCTGCCGCTGCTTTGGATCGATTCCGAGAGAGATAATCTAAAATCATGTTGGTCTATCAAGATTTGCTCACCGGTAAGTAATGCTTGTAAGCTTAATTATATCCACTTTTCATGAATTTCAACTTCTCAATAGATTGTTTGCTTTTATGTAACATCATGGATCTGGGTTTTTCTGTAACGTATGTATACTCGATTTGGTTCACTCGATCTCATATAGTCTTGACTTTTGAAGTTATCAGTATGTATTAGTTCTGGATCTTATATGGGTTTTGTTAGAAGTATTTTAGTACTGTGCTTATCTCCAACTAGCCAATTAGATTGATATTGAATCTGAATAAAGTTTCTGATGACAAAAAGGCTTTATTTGTATATTCGTGGCCTTAGGATTAGAATTTGAGAAGGAATATTGGGATTTTGGTAGTTATGATTAACCTATTTGTTTATTATTGTTATTATTATTAGAAATAGAGAATGAATATTTGGGTTTCAGGCTGTAGATATGATTCAACCTAGTATTTCTCCAACTTAGCTTTAGTGGTACTGGTTTCAGGGGATTAATGTGTTATGGCCACTGGTTAAATGTATTCGTCTTTCTGAGGGGTATAGTTAATTATTTGGTTTGTTTTATGCCCATCTTGCTGATTACTCGAGCTGTATGATTCGTTTCCTGTCATTTATCTTACCTGATGATTCATACATTAATTCATTCAAGCTGCACTTTTGCTAGTTTGATTTGATGACTGTTTAACATTCTATTTGATTTTGATTATATGCATTACCATTGAAGGTGATGAGCTTCTCTCGGACTCGTTTACTTACAAAGAGGTCCACAATGGTGTTCTGTGGGAAGTTGAGGGAAAGGTTAGTACTAAATTTTAAAAAGTCATGTCCTATTTAGTCTTTTTTTATAGCATTTTTAGTGGCTAAATTCATACCCAACTTTTTGTTCACATACATTACAATGTATATTTGTGTTTTATGGTCTCTTTGATTAGTTTGACTAAAATTTGCATACAATAGTATAAATGTATAATAGTTTGTTGCTTTGTGTTACCGATAGAACTCATTATTGACAGATTTGTTACATTTTAACTAAGGAAAGAACTTATTAATGTGGATTTTTAGTGACAAATGAGATGTTCTGACATTTTATGTTTTTGACAGTGGGTTGTTCAAGGAGCAGTTGATGTAGACATTGGTGCAAACCCTTCTGCTGAGGGTGCTGATGAGGATGAGGGTGTTGATGATCAAGCCGTTAAAGTGGTTGATATTGTTGACACTTTCAGGCTCCAGGTAAGTGGGTTTTGGATTTTTTGAAGTGTACACTATCAATGATGATTCACACTTCCCTTTTTGACAAATGTTGTCTAATTGCACTTCAGGAGCAACCCGCTTTTGACAAGAAGCAATTTGTCACCTATATGAAGAGGTACATCAAGTTGTTGACACCCAAGTTGGAGGGTGAGAATCAAGAAGTGTTCAAGAAAAACATTGAGGCAGCAACCAAGTTTCTGCTATCCAAGCTTAGTGACCTTCAGTTGTAAGTTCTTCACCTTGAGACTTGAATGTGTTGTGATGTTAAGCAATTATAGATATGTTCATGTCCTGACATTTATATACTGTGCAGCTTTGTGGGAGAGAGCATGCATGATGATGCCAGTTTGGTGTTTGCTTACTACAAGGATGGTGCTACCGATCCTACATTTTTGTACTTTGGTCATGGCTTGAAGGAAGTCAAGTGCTAAGTATGAATTGGTCGAGTGGATCACAGCTTGCTGTAGTTCTATATTCTTATTTCTTGCATTTCTTGAGACTTCTGTAATGGTAACTTGATTTGACTTGGTGTGCCTAGTATTTTGGCTCAGTTGGATTTCTAAATTATAAGATGTTTTCAATGCAATTTATAATATTGTTATTGCTGTCTTTTACTAAATGATTCATTTGCAAGCATGATTGTGAATATTAAATCAGCTTGGGATTTGTTTTTTTTTTTTTCTGTCTGGGTAAGTCTGAATGAGTTGTAGGCTCCAAGTGAGAAGTACTTTTCTCATTAAAGTGATTGAAGAAGGTTAGTGAAAGAGATAGAACAAGATTTGTTTAGTGAAAGAGAGTGAAGAGATTTGCTGGGTTTGAGGCAGAGATTAGTACCTTGTTTACGAAGTTTTAAGAGTGTTTGTACTTTGTAGTCATTTGTGAAGCACCAAGTGATCTGTTGCTGTTGTGTCTAGGAAAAGCTCGTTGAGGAAATAGGATAGCAACTTAATGAAAACAGTGATTTGCTTAATATTTGTTATATATTAGGTTTATTTTTGGTTTTTCCCAACAAAAAATTATGGAGTCAGTCGTCCCCATAAGTTTTTTTGTAGAGCAGGTTAAAGCGGATAATTGGTCAGTGAAAACGCCAAGTAGTGAAGAATGACCAACATAAATCTTTTCTCGATCCAAAATTTGACGTTGCAACCACTTATACCTTCAAATATGATTAGTGGAATAAAAAAAAGTAACTAAACCTAATTTTGTGAGCGCTCTCCCTGGGATTTTCAAAGTCGTATCTCTTTAGGGTTTTCACTGGCTGTCAGAATATGTAGAGGGGGATAAGAGCTCTTTGAGCATATTCCCTCCTCTCCGGTTCTTTTCTTTGTTGCTTTTGGATTCAATTTTGGTAGGGGACCTTCTGCACCGTCTTCCCTTCGCCTATCTTCCCTGTGCTGCCGTCATCGCCATGTCTTGGTTCGTGTTTTAGTATGCAGTTTTTTCTTGTTTTGTTAGTCAGTAAGACGTCAGCTTAGTCCAACTTTAGGCAAGCATCTATTATGGTATTTGGCTCCACAATTATTGTGGCTTTAGGACGGTTTAGTCCGGTAGGTTTGGTATCGTTATACTGATTTTTAGTGGGACCTCTGCGTAGGTCATTGATCATTTTGGGTATTGCTTCATTTGTGTAAGCTTCCGGTAGTTGTGAGTCATAGTCTGACATGACCTATTTGGTCAGATATATTTTCTACTAGAGCTAGTCTCTTTCTAATGTGACGGTATCGTCCGTCTAGTAAAATCGTCATTATTTCAAAAAATATATATATCATAGTATAAAAAAATTGTATTTAAAAAAAATAGAGAAAGCATCGACTTTTAAATTTAACATAGCAATCACTTCACTCTTGTGTACTGTACTTCTTCTATAGGTAAGTGAAGATGATGATATCTTTATTTACATCATCACTTTTTTAATTTGTTTATTTAATATGCACATTTTACATATATTCATTCTACGCCATCATGATGAAGTAAAATCGCAGTGAAGTGATAATACAACTTGATAAATGACGCAAAGATTCGAGTAATGTTGTTGAAATAGTATCACATGCGGAAAAACAAAACTATGGTAAACTGTCGGAATATCATAACAGATAAATTCTAATTGAATTTGAAAATTTATTAATGGAAATGGACCATCTTATATTGATAAAATCTGAGCCCTAAATTGACCGTATTAAGAAGAAGAGGAAGACCCTTGCTCTTTCTCGTACGTGCACCATCCTCATCTCGCCGGCTACATCATTTCTCTCCTCCATCTAGCGCTCCTGCATTTTCCGATTTCTGAATCAGGTTTTCCCTCTCCAGATCTGATCACAATTTCGATTTCACTGCCCGAATCTCGATCTCAAAATCCTCAACTGATTCACTTTTTCACAATTCGTTGCAATTGGATTTGCATCTTGCAGGTTATTCTGGGATTGGAGTTGATTTTTGGAGTAGTTCGTTCCATGTTCTTCGTCGAGCTCTGTCTTTTCCCCTGCCTGTGAGTCTTGCGTATTGTAGATCACTGTATGGTTTTGAAATTAAAATGTTTGTTGTGGCTATTTGGTTTTAAATTTCGTGATTTTGGGTGCGAAGCGGTGATCGGTAGATCTTGAAAATTGGCGCCTCAGAGGCGTTCGCAGCGCCACATGGGTGGGCAGATGCAGCAGACGAATGCTGCTGCGGCTGCGCCCCCCCCGTACCGTCAAACGGGGCGG
>JAYMSW010000079.1:0-32671 GCA_036897725.1 Erodium texanum
AAGTCCACATGTAGCACTGGAACATAGAAGTAGAACTGGAAAATATAGCGCTTAGAAATAATGGTTGCGTTAAGTAATAGGGCCCTGCCCATTCTCTAGAACCATAAGCTAATGAGTGGGCAGACGCACAAAACGTACGAAAGCCTCCTAACCTGGCTTTGGTGCCATGTAAAACTAGAAATGAGAAATATTATTATTATAATTTGATAATTATTACAAATAAAGGCTCCCTTTATATAGGGAGAAAAGAATACTCAAGAGACACCGTAATCAATATACTCACTAAGGCCATCGGTATTCCAACAATATGTATTGTATATTTTGTTGCCAATGAGATTCATGAGTCTTCGTATTATTTAGGATGACCTTTTTGGATTACTGTTCTTTGCAGTCATTGTTTTCCAATTGTCCTTATGTCTGTTATCTTGGGGATATATATCTTGTTTTTGGCTAAGTTTAACATGACCACTAATTTTATGGTACTTGGTTGCCAATAAATGGTTACAAGAGATGATGAACTTGCCTTAGCGAGGGTACTTTGGGGATGTATAACTTGCTTCTTCATTGTGATTCTCGTGTTAAGTCTTTTTTACAAAACTTATCTTACAGGTAGTGGTAATTAAATCGTAACTGCTTATTTTTGCAGCAGGCTTCTGGAAGTTCATGGGTGGGTTCTCTTATTGACACTATTCTTGGCAATCTTAAGATATCAATCAGCAATGTACATATAAGATATGAAGATTCTGTAAGGTTAGTGGACATAGGCTTTTTGTGGAGTTTTAGCCTTTCTGGTGCTAGAAATCTCTTTTCTTTTGTTATCCTTATATATACATATACCTTTTTTTTTTATCTCTCTGCTCTTTAGATACTGTATTATCTTATATCAGGACATTTGCTCTGCTGTATTATAAATGTTCTGCAGTAATCCAGGATACCCATTTTCCTCGGGCATTACCTTAGCTAAGCTTGCTGCTGTCACAATGGACGAGGAGGGGAACGAAACTTTTGATACAAGTGGCGCTCTGGACAAGTTGCGGAAGGTTTGGTTTGTTTTTATCCTCATTAAGATGAAACTATGGCAATTGATGAGTGGTGGTGCTTTGGTCCTTTTATATAAGATTGGTGGCTTCGACCTTACTTTAAAGTGGTATCCTATAGGTTCAAAGAAAAAGATGGTTGACTTCTTTTAGCTAAAAATAAACGAAAGCTCATAGACGTTATCATTGTATTTGCTACAAACCTTGAAATTATTTGTTTTAATATGTTAGGACAGATCACAACCAATTAAATTTGTGCTTGTATATCTTAACATGGAATCTTCTAGGTCCGGTGTGAACTTTCTTTTGCAGCAACTGTTAGAGTAGTCCAAACAAACCTAGGGATTGTCCAGTTTCCTATTCACATTCTTTTTCCTATTACTAGTTTGTTTCCTTTCCTATTTAGTGTAGGTCAATTCCATATATAAAGGGTGTCTCTCATCTCTCATTGTACTTACGTATTGAGTTATCAGTAAATTAAACATATTCCCTCCTACTTCAACACAAACCAAATTGACATTATAATATTTTTGTAGTTATTCTTAGTTTTAACGACCTTGAGTTGTTTTGCATGAATAAACAAACATACATTGTAATTAAGAAATTAGTATTGCATTATTTTAATTTTGAGCTCAATCTGAACCTAGAGATGCGATCTGCTTTTCTCTTTTATGGCTTTACTTTGTTGGACCAATATATTATGTTGTTTTATTTAAATGAATCATATTTCTGAAAGCAAATCTCTTTTCTCATTTGGGAGAATGGCTTTGGAGTAGTTTCATGTATATCACTTTTTTTAGTGATCTTCATTCATTGAAGCAAGCATGTATGCAGGTCCTAGTTAGAGGTTGATGTTTGTCATAGGTTATTCCTGTACAGATGTCCATAGTAATTAGAAACTTTTATCATAAATCAAAATTCGAAGTAGTTGACTAGGGTGCCATTTCTTGTTTATACTTCTGTTTATAGTAACCAAAAAAACTAGATGCATATTTAACAGTCCTAATGCATTTCTCCTCTACTCACTTTATAAGGTTTATGGGCAAGATATCCATAACTACACACTTGAATGAAAAGCCCTGATTCTTGGTAGTTCATTATGGTGTCGTCTCTTATTTGCATTTCCAGTTAACCAAAAAAGGTAAATGTTCAAATTTAGTCCTAGAAGTATTTACTTTGCTATAATTGAGTCCCTAAATTTGTTTTGTTCCAATTTAATCTTCAAATATACAAATTGTACCGATTTAGTCCTTTTACTATCTATGTGGTATATATATGTGGCAAGCTAATCTATTGGAACAATTTGGATAGATGAATGGCTAAATTGGAATATTTTTGATATTTAGGGGATTAAATTGGAACAAAACAAAATTCAGGCACTAAATCAAAACAACGCAAATACATCAGGGACTAAATTGAAACATTCTCCAAAGAGAAGGAGACGCGCATTGAGGGCCTTTATTCACATCGTGTCTACTCCATATTTCTCAAAGATTTATTGGGTACATAATCTGTGCTGAAGAGCTACCAAAGAGCTAGCTAAGTGTTTTACTGTAGGATAAAATGGATTTCACATGGTTAAAAACATTAGAAATAACCTAAGCAAAATTGAAGGAAACTCGTACTTATGTGTTACAGTAAAATGTTTCAAACGTAATGGTCACGTTTCAAAATTTTGATTGCCACACATTAGAGGATTTTTTTTTAATAGAATTGTTTTCGTAGAGTTCAAGAGTTATCTTCCTTTGAGTGGAAGATAAGGGAGTCATACTGAGATAAGGTTTGCTGAAGGATAATATAGCCTTGGGATTACAAGGATAATAATTTACTTATTGTGCAGCAGGGGAATCAATTAATCTTTTATAGTTCTTTGGTGAAAATGGTGATGTGGTTATTTCAATACGAAACGATAATAACCTTAACTTTAGGGAGAAAGATAACTTAATGTAACTCAAAATTGATAATGATAATGTGATAATACTGTCTTGTCAAATCCCAAAGATATGAATAATGTTAATCCTTCAAAACTAAGTAGAACTAGGAAACAAATCCTAGTATACCAAAGGAACCTAAATTAAGCCAATCCTAATATAATAAGGGAACTTAAAACAATCCAATCCCAGATTCCCAGTATATCTAATTATTCTAGTTAGGCATGGTCTTGCGTCAACCATCTGCTGCTTGAAAAAACATAACTTGCCTCCATTTGATCCACCCAATCTTGTACGGGGTGCTTTCTGTTTAATGTGAATGTCTTGACAAATGGTTTGGTGATCATATTTTTGTTGCTGCTAATACCAATGACCTACTTGTTATTGGGCATTTTACCAACAGAATTTACTTTGTGCTCATACTGACCATGAATAAAGTAATCCTTAAAGTTAACCCCATTGTTTCCAGAGGAAGTTTTTATTTTTGTTTTTCATTATCACCCTCATCAACATAACCACTATTTTGAGAATTGACATTCCCAACAACTCCTAGAGCCTTTCCTTGATCATCACCTCGTGGTAACTTGATGAATCTTGGGAACAATTAGCTATCCCAAAAATAAGTTCAGTCTCAAGTGTTTCGGTTGCAACCCCAATACCTTTTTACACGTATCTTGGGATACTAATTTTTGTCAACTTTGTCTCACTTCACAAGCTGGCTCTTGAGAGCTATGCCTTGCCTTTTATCTTCAGCTCTTGGAAGGCTTCTTGTAGCATCAATTTGCCTATTTTTAGTTTCTTCATTAGTAATCATTAGGACAATATCCGTCTTATCTTTGGACGCCTCATTCCTCTCTGTGTTACTTGATAGGAGAAGCATTCACTCACCTTCGTTTCTTCTACATGTGATTATCACACCCTGTAGAATTTTTCGACCGCCTATCACCATCCTCTATTCATTCCTCATACCATCTAATCTATTTTTCGCTTTGGCCATACAGTAGATCTGGGCAACGACTTTGTTCTACTACATCCATCTTTTGCCATCATGTCTGGTCAAATCCTGGTTGTGATACAACTTTGGTGCAACAAAAGGCTGTTTCGATAAAAAAATGATAATAAAAGCGAGCTTTAAGGGGAAAGATATTTAACTCAGTAACTCAAATTGATAATACTAGTGTGATAATGTCTACTAAAATCCCAAAGATATATATTGAGTTAATCTCAAATTGGTATTGCTAATGTGATAAAAATGTCTACTCAAATCCCAAATCTAGTTTTCGAAGGATTAACTATATATATATATATATATAGAGAGAGAGAGAGAGAGAGAGAGAGAGAGAGAGAGAGAGAGAGAGAGTTAATCCTTCAAAAACTAGATAGAGTAGGAAAACTAAAACAATCAATCTTAATATAATAAGAGAACACAAACCAATCCAACCCTAATATAAGTAAGAGTTCTAGTCACATATGCATGTTGTTAGAACTATTTGAGTAATATATTTGTGTGTTCTTTTTGATACAGTCACTACATCTTGAGAGATTGGCTTTATATCATGACTCTAACAGTGTTCCCTGGAAGATAGATAAAAGATGGGAAGATCTCTCTCCCGATGAATGGATTGAGGTTTGTTCTATTGCAGTTTGAAGTTAACTTGCTTATATATATATTAATTTGGGTAATATAGTTGTTAACTTAAATAAGAGTCATGATTATTTTCCTTCTTTAATTATATATTTTCCCAGATATTTGAAGATGGTATAACAGAGTGTACAGCGGTGTCTAAATGGGCCATGAATCGCAACTACTTGCTCTCACCTATTAATGGAGTCCTTAAGTATCATCGTCTGGGAAATGAAGAAAGAAATGATCCCGAGGTTCCATTCGAGAAGGCTGCCCTCGTCCTAAGTGATGTCTCTTTAAGGATTACAGAGGTTCGTGATATTTTCTTACTCAATTGTGGTTTTGATTCTGGTTAATGATTCCCAATTCTATATCCACTCCCCCCCCCCTTTGTGGATCACTTGTAAAAGACATTTGATATGAGATATTGGCTGTGTTAACCTTCCTGACCTAGCCTCGTTGATTTCCCACATTGTCTCCTCAATACTTACTAAAGATGATAAGACCCTATTCTCCCTTCTTGTCTATTAAATAAAGTGCTGAAATTTGTGTCGCTTGGTTTATCTTTCAGGCACAATATCATGATTGGATAAAACTCTTGGAAGTAGTTTCAAGGTACAGAATATATGTTGAAGTTTCCCATCTAAGGCCTCTAGTGCCTGTCGTGGAAGCTCCTTATTTGTGGTGGCGTTATGCTGCTCAAGCTAGCTTGCAGCAAAAGAAAATGTGGTAATAGACACACACATAATACATATATAGTTTCAATAGACATGTTCGAGTATTGTCTCTTTTCACCTTGTTTTTACAACATTGCTGGGAATTGAGCTGTCTTATTGATATAGAGCTATCTTATTGATATTTTTTTTTCTTCTGAAGTTGAAACTGACTTCACTCACATTTTCTTTTCCTCTCCAGTTACCGATTCTCATGGGACCGAATCCAGTATTTATGCCGTCTTCGTCGGCGCTACATTCAATTGTATGCTGGTGCTCTGCAGCAGTTATCAAATGTTGATAATTCAGAAGCAAGAGAAATTGAAAAAGATCTTGATTCCAAAGTAATTCTCTTGTGGAGGTATGTGGGTTTGGTCATTCCTGGCTGATTTTCTTTCTAATTAATTTTGTTAATTACAGTCGGGGGTGCATTTATATAGTTTATGGTATAAACAAATGCTGAATCCAACTCGAACAACTTAGAGAGAATAAGTTGTTTATAAAAGAGGCAGTAATACACACTAATGCACATATGATTGGATTCTTCATGAGATTTATTTTTGCTTTTGGTATATCGTCGCGAGGACTCAAAAGTTCTAATCCAAATAAATTAATAAAACTTTATAACATATAAATATTAAAGGGGAATTGCTTAAAGGTGCCCTCATGAATTGGTCGTGGAAACCAACCACTTGAAATAAAACTTGCGGGAAGGTGCCCTCATGAATTGGACACTGTTTGCCGTTACTTAAACTAACAGAATTTCGATTTCCGTCAGCTGCATTTCCCATAAAGTCCTTATGAATTCTCCACATTTTTGCACGTGGATGACGGAAATTTAATTTCCGTTAGAGGTTATTGACGACAAACAATGTCCAATTTATGAGGGCACTTTTCAGCATATATTTTTTTTAAAGAAAGATGTTTTCTATTCGTTACCGAATCATTATTGACACCAATGTAAGTTGGGTTGAGTAAGAAAAGACTTTGCTTCTGTAGAAGGACTAGAGCTTGAACCTTGTTACACATTTAACTTTGAATTTGAGTCCAACAGTTGTTAGCTTAAGTCATAGAGAGCTTGAAGGTTGACAAAAAACAACATTCTTGGATGGGAACAACAGTAAGACATCTATAAAAACACCTTCCCATTTATGGGAAATGTGGCCAACGGAAATCGAATTTCCGTTAGTTTAAGTAACGGCAAACAGTGTCCAATTCATGGGGGCACCTTTCTGCAAGTTTTTTTCGTTCTTTCAAAAAGATGTTTTCCATTCGATACCGATTCATTAGTGACACCAACGTAAGTTGGGTTGAATGAGAAAAGACTTTGCTTCTATAGAAGTAAGGTCAAGAGCTTGAACCTTGTTACACATTTAACTTTGAATTTGAGGCCAACACTTGTTGGCTTAAGCCTTAGAGAGCTTGAAGGTTGACAAAAACAGCATTCTCGGATGGGAACAACAGTAAGACATCTATAAAAACACCTTCCCATCAACAGGGAAGTGTATACCTATCCTAGAATAAAGGGTCGAATGAGGTGGACAGCCACATGACACTTGCTGTGATCGATAATAGGTAGTGCATATCGCATCTCTTGCCATAGCCCCCCTCCAAAAAAATACAATCATCCGAAGTGTGTAATGATATAAGGAACAGATTAGCATTTTAAAAAGTAGGGCAGACATGGAAGTGGCGTAGTATTAAGTATGAATGTTTTAAAAAAAAATCCCAGCACAAACAATTCAAAAACACCAATTTGTTAGCTAAGAATATGTTATGCATTATGTGGAAATATACAATCTCTTGTTCTTGCATGAAAATGTTTGATTAAGATATGCACGCATAACCATTATCCAAGTGCCTCACTGCCTATAGCAATATATATTTCATCATTCTTGTATTCATTATTATTTCTTATAAACAATGGTGGACATGCATGTTGCACTGTCCTGTGTCCTAATGTTCCCCCCTGGACATGCTGTATCTTTTTATGTATATGTCTCGCCTGATGATAGTTGTTTCTGTATCTGGTGCTTTTCACTTTAGGTTACTTGCTCATGCCAAGGTTGAATCTGTTAAATCGAAAGAAGCAGCTGAACAGAGGAGGCTGAATAAGGGTGGATGGTTTTCATTTACATGGTTTGTGGCATTATTCCCTTTTTCTCATGTTTGGGTGATCTTTCTCTGTTTTTTGATTCTGTACTGACTTTATTAGGTTTCTCTTATGCTAGGGGTGGTTCAGAGTCTGAAGATGCCTCTGTTGAGCACGCATCTGAAGGATTGCAGTTGTCAGAAGAAAGGCTGACTAATGAAGAATGGCAAGCAGTAAATAATCTCATAAGTTGTCAACCAGATGAAGAATCGACGTCGCATTCAGGAAAGGAAGTACAAAATATGATCCAGCTCTTGGTAACTGTATCCATAGGTGAGGCAGCTGCGAGGATCATAAGTATACATGACACTGAGATTGTCTGTGGTAGATTTGAGCAACTTCACGTGTCAACCAAGTTTAAGAATCGGAATCGCAGTATTCAGTGTGATGTACTATTGAAGTATTATGGTTTATCTGTGCCTGAAGGTTCTCTTGCCAAGGTTTGCCTACTTTTATTATTTAAGTGCACCTTGTATTGAGTTTACATAATTGGCTGATTAAAGTTATGTAGTATTGGGTTCTGGTGGTAACTTGAGATGTTGTTTTCTCCTCTCTTTTCAATATTATAATTAAAGCTATATTCTTGTTCAACCTTGGTCTATTAGAATTAAATATATTTTTTGTTTGTAGCCAAAGTAAAAACTGGATTATTATTTACTTTGTTATTCTTGGGTGCATTTATTTCGTTAGCTTATATTCTGCTATTTGTTGTGCAGAGTGTTTGCAGTGAACAGAAAGTGAATGCATTGACTGCTAGTTTTGTACACTCACCTATTGGGGAGAATGTTGACTGGAGGCTGTCAGCCACAATTTCTCCTTGCCATGTCACGGTGACTCCTCAATTTTAGATCGCTATTTCTGTCATCTCTTATCTTGAAATATTGCTCTACTTACATTGTCGATCATACCAAACTACTTATTCTTCTTCTCTCTCACAGCTGGTCTGAACTCTGAACCAAACAACTTTGTACTAATCAATCACTATGTGCTTACATTATGTTTTCTCTTGCACAGTGGTCTTAAACAAGCCACACCTACACCAACCAATAAGTACATGTTCACATTTTGTTTCATAAAACCAGCACTATTATTTAATTCTTCAATCAATTACTGTATAATGAAATTATGTTTCACAAAATCAACTGTTGAATTGAACTCTTCCTATTGTTGTGGGGTAAAAATTGAAATGACCTAGTACCACTGGTTGCTACTGGAGTGTCATTCAAGTATAAAGTTGAACTAAGAACAACTTTATATTTGGTAATCGTGATTATTTTAATTAAAATGTGCATTTAAGTAGTCGATTCCAAGGAATATGTTGTGTTTGGATTCATTTGGTTTTGATATTAATCAGCCCATGACTAATTGACTATGATATTTAACTTCTTTATGTGAGGGTTCTGCAAGATAAACTGCAATATGTATATGTTTACTTTCTGCAGTTTGCATGAACAAATTGGAGGTACTATACTATTGGAGTCTTTAGGAATCTAAAAAGGCTGAATGGTCAAGTAGCTTGCTGAGTTAACACACCTGTGGTATTATGATGTTCATTTGGAGTATTCACTACTTTGTTACTTTCTGGAAGTACAGAGTAGTACTCCCACATTCATGGATGGTAACATGATTAAGCAGCAAAAACCATATGGGAGCGTTACCCAACTAACAAGCTTGGCAATTTATCATGGGGCTCAATCACTTATATAAAGCCCACAGTTTTGCTGTATCACATTGATTGTGCGTTGTGCTTGGATTCTAAAACTGCTTTAGATGCCAACTTGGCCACTGCATTCAGTCCCTCCTCTAAAAGTCATCTGTAATACCAGAGCATTGTGTATAACTGACTGTTTAGATGCGTTCACCCCATGAATATATTTTTACTGGCATTGAATGATAAAAAAAAAATACCCTTTTCATCTTTATGATGCTGGAATGAACCAAAAAAATGTAAAACAAAGTACTGATTCTAGATCTGTGGCACACTTGGATGTTTTCATCTTTTGGAATCTGTTTCAGTGCAACTGCAATCTGCATTACTTATTACCCTTAAATGCATGTATGCCCTTCCCAGTTATGTTTGCTGATTGTTACCCCAACCTTAAGTTGATACTGGATTCCAGTTGTATTTATAAATTTGTTTATTGACCGCGTTCTAATGGAGAAGGGAGGGTACGAGAGAAATTGAGAGTGTCTATCTATATATTTGCTGTGCTAAACATATGCCGCTCTTCGTATCAATCAAGCAAATTGGAGTTACTTGTTAAACTATCTGACAAAAAGACAATCTTTTGTCAAAAATTACATGCTTTTAATTTTTATGATGTGTTGTTTTTTTGTATTCAAATTTATATATTGATCTGATAGTGTAAATATGAATGTGAAATTGTTGTATATATTTCTTCTATTCAAGACCTCTTTTTATCTAACATGCAAACCCAATATGAAATCTCACTTCTAATTTGGGTTTGTAGGTTTTGATGGAAAGTTGTGATCGCGTTTTAGAGTTTGTGAAGAGGAGCAATGCAGTTAGTCCAACTGTTGCTTTGGAAACTGCAACCGCTTTGCAGGTGACTGAAGTGTCACTTATAGGCTTCTAATTCTTCATCTCCCTCTCCTCTCTAAGTAAATAGTAATGTGAAAATTGAAAATGCTGTTATATTCCTCTATGTCAATTGCAGATGAAGATAGAGAAGGTGACTCGTCGAGCACAGGAGCAATTTCAGATGGTGTTGGAGGAGCAAAGCAGGTTTAGGCCTGCTATTTTGTCTTGTCATATTTTTTGTGGTGCTACTCTTGTGAAAATTGAAAATGCTGTTACATTCCTCTATGTTTCCAAACCCCAATTACTTATATGCAAGTTCCATGTTTGTTTAATTATAGAGCAGTGAAAGATGGCATTAGGAGCAAAGAAGTAATGTAAAGATTACGAATTTGGAAAACCTTCTTGTAAGATAGATGTTTATGACTTATCATTAGCTCAAATGCAAAGATTATGTGATGATATTTCTGTCATGTGAAGTTATAGTCCAAGTCTTACAAATTTGCCATTACACGTAGATAATCCATGCGAGAGACACCTTAGGTTGTGGTGATAATCAAATGTAAGTATTTTAGGCTCTAGGAAAGTGCAGGTACAAGGTTCTTACCATGCATTGTGTATGTCAAAACCCAGCTCTTTCTGCACGTCTTTGTTGAGTTGATTATCATTAACTTAGTTAACAAAAATTATATGCTTGTTGATGCATGCCTTATTAATTATGTATTATATTTCGTATTTTCTTCAACATACACTTTCAGAGATCTTAAATATGTCTTTGAGGAATGTTAGTTTACTTAACTTTGTCCTCCAATTATATGCTATTAGTGAGGTATTTGGACAATAATTTTGTAGTACTGCTTGGCCTTAGACTTACTGGTGCCTTAATAAGTCACAATAACTCTTATGAAACTTAACAATGTAGCAATCTTTTAGCTAGTAAATAAGAGCAGGAACCCTAGACAATTTTGGTTGTAAAAGACAGAAAATGTAGTGTGGTTGTTAGAGTTCCGGAAGGAAAATAATAATATATTTGGTCAAGGTGTGCTGGGGGAGCTGAGCTTGGTGATCTGCAGGTGTGTCACTAAACAATCATTGTTTGAGCATGAAACTTGAGGGGAAAGAATGATAGGGATGGGTGGACTAGGTGATGATATTTTTTTCTTGCAGAAGATTTAGTTAAGCTTGAGAATAGGTGATGATACATTTCATCATTGGCAAACTGCTCTGGCAAGATTAGCACTCTGTATAAATTTAAAACCTTTGTAATTTTATTTTGTTTTCTTATGGTTTCCTTCAATTATTGAAGAAAAACTGAATCATTTGGATTCATTTGACTAAGTTTAATTTTAACTTTTCTTTTCAGATTTGCTCTTGACATTGATTTTGATGCTCCAAAAGTTAGAGTACCTATAAAGAAGAGTGGCTCTTCCGAACAAGATAGCCATTTCCTCTTGGATTTTGGTCATTTTACTGTGCACACCAATGTATTTATTGTCACTTTATCTTTTGAATATTTGGGTTCTCATTGTCATCATTTAAAATATTTATTTACTATTGCAGGAACATCAGCCTGATGAGCAGAGGCAGAATTTATATTCTCGTTTTTATATATCTGGAAGAGATATTGCTGCTTTCTTTACAGATCACTGCCCTGACTGTGAAAAGCATACTTCAGACTTGCCCAATTATTGTGACCAGCATGGTGAACCTATGATGGATAAATGTAGCAATTTCTATTCTCTCATTGATAGGTGTGGAATGGCAGTAATTGTTGATCAGGTATCGATGTTAGTTGTTGTACTTATCAATTTAGCTGGTCCATGTAAAGTTGTACTCTTGTTGTAGTTCAATCAAAAAGTCCATTCTGATCAAATTTGTGTATTTGTTGAAGATCAAAGTTCCACACCCAAGTTACCCTTCATCACGTATATCTGTCCAAGTGCCGAACCTTAGTATACATTTCTCTCCAGCACGATATGGTAGACTCATGGAATTGTTAAACATGTTGCAAGGCACAATTGAAACTTGTGCTCAGCCTGCTGATGAAAATTCCCAAGCTGAAGTTGCTCTTTGGAGTTCCACGGATCTTGCTACAAGCGCTAGAATTCTTGTTTGGACGGTAAGTCCCCAACTTTATGGAAAAGATTAGATATTTGTATTGAGATGTAGCTGAGTGGTTGATTCTAATGCTTCCTATACTAAACCTTCTTAAGGGGATAGGCAATTCCGTAGCCACTTGGCAGCCTTGTTTTCTTGTTCTATCTGGATTGTATCTTTATGTTTTGGAGTCCGAAATGTCCCTCTACTACCAGCGGTATTTGAGGTATGCCGCTTCCTTTATCCTTTCTGTTAGGCTCTTAGTAAAACCGTTTTTTTGTTCATTCATATAATTGGAGGTTACAAGCAGGTATGAAAGTGCTGTTTGTTATTCAAATGTGTAAAAAATTAATTTTCTGATATTGATCTCTTTTCTTTTGATAAGCACCATGTAGTTGGTGCTTTTGTACATTGTTGGTTTTAATTTCTGTTATTGCAATATTGCAGCATGGCCAATAGACGGGTACATGAGGTTCCTTCAGAAAATGTTGGTGGTTCACAGTTCTGTTTGGCTGTTAGTTTCCGAGGCATGGAAGCTCAGAAAGTAAGTTTTGTTGGTTCAAGTGAAATAGTTATTTAGCTTTTTTGTTTTGCTATTCAAGAGTAATTTAATGCATGAGCTCCCCTGCTTTTCAAAGTTTTTTTTTGTAGTTTTCTTCTATTCCTGATAGACAGCCTCCCTGAAAATTAAGGGTTAGTCTGCATGTGCACATAGATGTTCCTATCCAGACCTCAAACTGGTGGAGCCTCTTGCATTGGGTGTCCCTCTTGGCAGGGCATACCTTGTCATACAAACTCTGGGCCGGTCTATTTTGGCTGGACAGTACATTTCAGCATTTATTAGAGTATACTATATACTTGACAAGATCAAATACTTGCATATGTGGGGGGTTTTGCTTTGATGGATGAACTAGATTGTAGGTTTCACATCATCTAGTTTTTTGCTTCTGTTAAATGTTAAACTTTGTAACAAATATTGCTCTTGATTAAGTTATCAGAACATAAAAGTGGTGGTTCGTTGTCAGATTATTGGACATCAGTTTATTCCATGGTGTATTGGAGGACAGATTTGTAGCAACATTGTAGATGATGAGTAAAATAAAATATATTTGGAGTTAAAAAAAAAAAACTATTTTGCTGTATCTGTTTGTTTATTGCATTTTGCATAGATACAGTATTCATTTTTTTCAGAGGCACGAATAATCCTTTTGTACTCTTTTGTATAGTAACATTATTGTTGTTGTTTACTGTTTATTATTATCGTATGACGATGGTCACAGGCCTTGGAGTCTTCTAGTACCTGGGTGGTAGAGTTCCCGGATATGGATGAGAAGGCCATTTGGTTGAAACAACTTGTTCAAGCAACCTATAAAGCTTCCGTATGATGCAATTTTTCTTGCCATTATTTATTTATTTGTTGCTATAGTTACCATGATATATATTTATCATCGCAACTTAAATTTGTCCTTATGCAGGCTCCTCCATCTGATGATGTAGTTGGTGAGTTGGATGAATCTCATGCCACAGAATTGAAAACTGCAGATCTTGTGATTAATGGGTCATTGTTGGAAACAAAGTTATTTATATATGGAAAGGTCAGACACAGTCCATTTTTTTTAATGTTTAACATATTATAGTTAATTGAACTGGCTAATTTGTTCAATTTGGTACTGATTTCACATAATGCTCAATGGATACATTATACGAGTTAAGTGAAATAACATTTGATATTACTTTGCAGACTGGTCTGAACGATGGTGAGCATCTTGAAGAGAATCTTATTGTTGAGTTTTTTATTGGTGGGGGAAAGGTTGGTATTGCAAGTTCATTTAGTACTGCAATAGTTCCTCCAGTTTTCTTTTGGTTGAACATGTTAATTGAAAGGGCATGTATGTATCATACTTTTGCTATTGCTCAGTGCATATAACTGGCATGTAATGAAGTAGCATCACAAAACATCAGATATCAATTACTTTTGGTTCCCGTTCCCCATAATCTAGAGTATTTCGGAATGCCCTGTTTATTTAGGACAGCATGAAATGGTTCACTAGCAGTCTGTTGAAATAAATTTACATGAGGAAGGATACGTTGAATGGATATCTGGTTTTTCTGATTACCTTCTTTGGAGCAACTCTAAATCAGTTTACCACAACTCAACTCATGAAAATCCATGTCTATCTCACTATCATCTGACAGGTGCACGTAATTCGATGGGAAGGTGACCTGACAGTCAAGATGAAGTTGCACTCTTTGAAAATTAAAGACGAACTTCAAGGTCTTCAGTCTATGCACCCCCAGTATCTAGCCTTCTCTGTTCTGAAGAATGAGAATGTAGGTTCTTCTACTGGCACTTTAGATAGCCATGAGTATGAGAAGGAGACGCCCCTGCCATTGGCAGAAGATGATGATTTCAAGGATGCATTGCCAGAGTTTTTGTCTTTATCAGATCCAGGCTTTTCTCCTCATAACATGGATATGTCTCACAGCGGAACGATGAGGGACATTGTGGACTCTGTTGGAATTGAGTCTCCTCAAAGCTCAAGAGATCCAGGAAAAGGAAAAGGTATTTCTGGTGAGATATTCTATGAGGCACATGGTGGTGAGGGTAATGATTTTGTGTGTGTTACCTTCGCTACTAAGAGCCCTGGTTCTCCCAATTATGATGGAATAGATACACAGGTACCTCATAGGATCATGGAAACCATAATTATCAAAATTCACTTATCTATATTTTCATCCATTGTTCTGTTAATGCATCCAATTTCATAATTTCAGATGAGTATACGGATGTCCCAACTAGAATTCTTTTTCAACAGACCTACTCTTGTTGCGTTAATTGGTTTTGGATCTGATTTGGGCAATGGCAATTCCACCCTGAGTAATGCCGAAGTAACTGAAACGTCAGATGATATTTTGTCTATGAGCAAGGAGAAGGCTGAGGACATAGGGCGTATTAAAGGGTTGCTGGGGTTTGGTAAAGGCCGTGTTGTGTTTTATTTAAACATGAATGTGGACAGCGTTACCGTGTTTCTTAATAAAGAGGATGGCTCTCAGCTTGCAATGCTTGTACAAGAAAGTTTTTTGTTGGATTTTAAGGTACTGTGAATGTTTGGTTTACACTGACTTCCTGTTTGTTTCTCCTCCCATATCTGCTGTCATATTATAAAATGTGAACATGAATCTTATTACAGTTGTCAGTGTATAAAGGAATTGCAAAACTGTATATTTCTTTCTACGTTGGTACAATTTTATTTTTTTCCTCTTTAAAAATATTGGAGTAAATTTCTGTTTTAGTTGAAACTTCGATAAGTTATTTCTTCTTATTCCATCCTTCCTCTTGTCTTTTTTCCCCCCTCCCTTTTGTAGGTCTACCCTGGTTCTATTTCAATTGAAGGTACATTAGGAAATCTCCGTCTTTGTGACATGTCACTTGGTTCCGACCACTGCTGGGGATGGCTTTGTGATATACGTAACCCTGGGGTGGAATCACTCATCAAAGTATGGCATCCTTCATCAGCAGTTTAATAGCTCTGAACTTTTGTTTGTTCTTATGTTTCATTCACGTTTTATTTGCATAATTCTCGTTCCCTCTTTTCTTTTCCAGATCAAATTTAACTCGTATAGTGCTGAAGATGATGATTATGAAGGATATGATTATAGCTTGAGTGGTCGGCTTTCTGCTGTTCGCATTGTTTTCCTTTATCGATTTGTTAGTGAGGTATGCATGGGAACTCCTGATTGTTGTTTCTGTTCACTGCAATGAAGACCATGGCCTACACATATCTGCTGCATTTGCTAATATAAATAAAGTTTTCTTGTTGATCTAAGTTTGAGATAGTTATGGATGCACGGTTCTGCAGATAACTGCGTACTTCATGGAAATTGCAACACCAGTTCCTGAAGAAGCAATCCAGCTTGTAGATAAAGTTGGTGACTTTGAGTGGTTAATTCAGAAATGTGAATTCGATGGAGCCACGGCATTAAAGCTGGATCTCTCCCTTGACACACCGATAATAATTCTTCCAAAGAATTCAACGAGTAAAGAGTTAGTATATGTCTACATCAGTGCTTGTCTTACACAGCCTTCTTCATTTAAATATGTATACGTAGGCTATGGGTTTTCACAAGCTTATTTATCATACATTTTCACACATTTGCAATCCAGCCACGCTATGTCATGTAGCAATTTCATCATAGGACATGCTATTGCATATCAAATAACATTGTTATACTGTAGTGTTTATTTATTACTAGTTTCCTGCTTTGTTAATTCGTAAATGCTTCCAATTTGGTCTACTTAAATTTAGCAAGGTATTGATATGGCATACATACGCAATTGTTGTAAATGTAAATAGGTGTCAAATAAAGTTTGTTATGACACTTAGATAGGGTCCATGTCATTTTTAGTTTCTTTTAGAATAGGAAAATAATATATCAGTTATTTCTTTGTTTTTTTTCTTTTTCACAACAAATACTGATGTGTTTCTCTTTCCTTCTTTTGTTGTTTAGCTTCTACTGTTTCCCCTGCCAATCTCTATAACCTCCCTTTGGATGTTTTATTTTGGTTTAACATTGAACTTCCATTGCTCTTTGTCGATCGGGTATACAAATTAAGTGAAAATGGCTTTATCACTTCCCTCTTTCTCTTTTATATTCTTCTCTCCATTTTCTTTTCCTTTGTGCATTCACAGTTTTGGATCTGTAGGTACCTGGTTTTGCTGCTTGTAATTAGATGCTAGTCTTTTGAAGATTATTGGAAAGTTCTTTGATGTTAATAACTTTTCCATATTTTCGTCATCTTTGCAGTTCTATTCAATTTGATATGGGTCAGCTGCGCGTGACAAATGAATTGATTTGGCATGGATGCCCAGAAAAAGATCCTTCGGCTGTCCACATTGATATTCTTCATTTTGAGGTTAATATTCTTTATTGTTGAGGTGAATATCCTTTATTTTTGCGTCATTATTTAAAGCACTAAACCATTACTTCGGATTAAAATTTCAGCTTATAGGAATGAACATGTCTGTTGGAATTGATGGATGCTTGGGGAGACCAGTGATAAGGGAAAGCTGTGGCTTTGATGTTTATGTCCGCCGCAGTTTAAGGGACGTCTTCAGAAAAGTCCCAGCGTTTTCTCTTGAAGTGAAGGTGTTGTTTAGTATTCTACTGCAATATATTCAATTCTCTTTCTCCCTCAGTTAATGCATTTGCATCTCTTAGAGTGGGGGGCTGTTGAATTGTTATCTCTGTTATGATAATTCATGCATGATAGATAGGATAATTTGTTGCCTTAAGTTTTGCTCTGAAAAAATTTAGTTGAATTGGAGTATTATCTATGTGTAAGCTGTAATCTTTTTTATCAACTATGATGGACAAATATACTGTTTTTTCCTCCACATGTCCATATTTGACACTCAGATGCCATTATCGGTCACAGACACTCTTAGGAGATATGTGTAGGATACTTGATTTATATGTGCCCCACAACTTTTTTCTAAAAAATCAGCCTGACACATGTCCTTCAATTTAAAAAATTACCCGTATGTACGTTGGTGACCTACTGGTCCTCTATTTATTAAAGTCAAAACGACACGGTGACACCCTTAAACAGGATGACAAATGCACTGAAACACGAAGGACCTGTAATTCTTATTTTTTCAGTTGTGTCAGCCTTGATATCTTAATGCATTTCTTCCTTCTGATTCAAATTTTCTTAATATGGTTTCTATTTGTATTTACAATTTTAATAATATACATGTTTACATAAAATATATACATTAATATGATATATGTTATTTCTATATAATGCATTCTTAATCGTCATAGATTATATGTAAATTACATGTATCCGTGTCTCTATTTTGTCGGGTCTGTGTTCTATATACATGTTTGTGCAACATAGATTAACAATATAACTTGTTTGTTTCACATTAGAAATTTGTTGAACTATTTTGAGTGGTTGAATTGTGTTGAGATAATTGGCAAAATATTTGATTCTTTGCTGGTTTGATCTTGAGCACAATGAGAGGCCTCTTTATATTGGGGATTATCCTACACTAAATAGGAAACAAAGTAAGCATAATAGGGAAACTAATAATAGGAAACAAACTAGGAATGAAATAAACTAGAACCCAAAAATAATTTTAAGAGTTAGTAATCTAACACCCCCACACGTCCAAGCTAGATAACACAAGTCTTGCATTTGGATGAGGGAATAAGATTTCAACACTCCACCTCACTTGTAGGACTCACATGGAGGACTGAACATTTACACATGATTCACTCAACTTCCCGATTGTAATGACTGAAGGAGTAGACCTATCGACACACAAAACAATGATGTCATGTGGGCGGGGGGCGTGCAGGTTCAGGTAACAGTCACATGGGCGACGCATGCAGAAAAATAATACTTTAGCTTGCATCCAAGAAATAGTAGAGAGAGAGAGAGAAAAGGAGTGGTTTTGAGGAAACTCACCAAATTGATTTAAGCGAACTATACTCTGATACATTATTGCTACATGTTGAAAATGTAGCAAGGATGTAAGAAAAAGTGTGAACTTTTTTGTTTTCGTTTTGTGTTCAGGTAACAGACACTAGGTTGTTTTGCAGTGTCTATTCTAAAAATGGCTTCATAGTATACTTCGGATTCTAGAATCACTATTTTGACTTTTTATTGCTTAATGTAGTTTCATAATATTTAGGAAAGTTATTATTGCAGTAACTCTAATATTAACTTGTTTTTATATGAGTTTACTTCTGCTTTTCTTGTTTTAAATTAAGGTTTTCAATATTGAACTTTGCGCTTCTGTTATGGTTTTAATTAGTTATTTCATATAAGTATTTTTATGTCGTGCAGATTGGGTTATTGCATGGTGTAATGTCTGATAAAGAATATAGAGTTATTATGGATTGTTCACTCATGAACTTATGTGAAGAGCCTAATCTTCCTCCTAGCTTTCGGGGTAGCCCGTCTGATTCGAAAGATGCAATGCGGTTATTGGCAGATAAGGTCAATATGAATAGTCAAATACTACTGTCTCGTACTGTTTCTATAGTAGCAGTTGAAATCAACTATGCCTTGTTAGAGTTGTGTAGTGGAACTCATGAAGTGGCCCCACTTGCTCATATTGCTGTGAGTGCTTACCATCTTTAACATTAAATCGATACTTTTGAGTTTCCTTTCCTATCTTTCTTATATCTTCTTGTGGGTACCATCCTTTTCTACCCACAACTTTTCTTACATTGCATGTTGCCTTGTTCTTTCAGCTTGAAGGACTTTGGGTTTCATATAGGATGACAAAATTATCTGAAGCAGACCTCTATGTAACCATTCCAAAATTTTCGATTCTTGACGTCCGCCCAAACACTAAGCCTGAAATGCGACTGATGCTTGGTTCGTCTTCTGACGCTTCCAAACAATCTTCTACAGGAAAGTTTTCTTTGTTTTTAAACAAGGGTAGCTTTATACGGCCAAATGCTGAAGCTGGGGAAGGGGATATTCCATATTCAACAATGATCTTGATGGACTACAGATGGCGATTGTCATCACAGTCATTTGTGATTCGGATTCAGCAGCCTCGAGTGCTTGTGGTGCCAGATTTCCTTCTTGCTGTGGGTGAATTCTTTGTGCCAGCTTTAAAAACAATAACCGGAAGGGATGAAACTATGGACCCTACTAATGATCCCATAAGTGTCAATATCTCTATTGTTCTATCTGAACCTGTTTACAAGCAGAAAGAAGACGTGGTGTATTTATCTCCAAATAAACAGTTAGTTGCTGATGCTCCAGGGATTAATGAGTATATATACGATGGTTGTGGAAAACTGATCTGCTTAACTGAGGAAGCAGAATTAAAGGAATGTCAATCTGCGAGGCCACAACCAATTATTATTATTGGGCGTGGTAAGAGGTTGCGATTTGTAAATGTGAAAATTGAGGTACTTGCCAGTTGCCCTTTCCTCCTGGTCTTGGTTGAGCTTGATTTTTCTTGACTTTCCATATATTTTTAAATGTTGCTGCATGGTGTTTTTTAGTATTTATGGATATTGGTGCCCTCTCAGGTAGAAGAAATATATGTCTTGAACAACTTTCTATTAATACTATAACACGGGAAATAGGAAAGGAACCTGTACAAGTAGAATGTGAAGCATACAAATGATGGTAATTATGTGTAAAGAGAGTAAATGGTTCTGAAAGAAACAAAAACATAACTTGAACCGGGTATTTGCACGAACTAGCAATGTCGGTTTTACATATTTATTGAACCATAGATTTTAGAGTGAATAATTACAAAAAAAAGGTATACTTTTTCTGTGTATTTGCTCATGTACTAACTTGAAAAAAGAAATTTTTGGAGAGTAACTTATTTCTGCTCATTAAAATAGAAAGGGAGGGAAGGTTGTTTGTATGTAACCTACTATGCCAAATCACTTCAGAGTTTGGTTTAGTTATTTTGTGGTGTTTCAATGTTTGGTAAGTCTATTTTCTGTCTGGTTATTCTTGAGCACGATCCTTTCACTTTTAATATATTTCCGATTGCGTTCAAGGTATGACTGACCTAATTTGTCAGAAGAGCAAGCATTATTTTATGATGATTTTACAGATTACCTCAAATGTTGGCTAAGAATGACTTCCACCTCCAAAATTGTTGACTAATAATAGTATTATTCATAATAAGGAAGATAGTATTACTAATAATAGTAATGATTATAAATTATAATAACATAGTTAGTTTTAGATGGTTTCTGAAAGCTTTAATCTCACATCATTCTTGTATTATCTATATTTTTAGAATGCTTCTCTTTTGAGGAAGTATACATACTTGAGCAATGATAGCAGCTACTCTGTCTCCGAAGAAGATGGGGTTCACATTTTGTTCTTGGATAATTCTTCATCTGGTGATGACAAGAAAAGTCTAGACTACTTGCAGAGTTCATCTGATGCATTAGATTCTGCCTCCTATCCTGAAAATGACTCAAGTACTGTGCAAAGTTTTACTTTCGAAGCGCAGGTGGGTATTTGTACCTATAAATGTTTAATGTTTTGTTGATTTAACATTACTTTGTTGTTATAGGGTAAAGAAATGAATTCTTTCAACTCTTTTCATTCATTTTAATACTTGTTGTGTACACCGAACATCTCCAATACCCTACAGATAAAATTAATTCATGACTAAGGTCTTGTTTGTTAGAATTACTGTTCTATATGCGTCACGAACTTATCTTTTCCATATCTCATGTACTAGTTTCTCTCTCTCTGTAATTTTCAGTCCATTTCTATATGACATATTTCCCAAAGAACTTTATATTCTAATAATCTACTTTGCTTCCTCCCATCTGCTGTGGGATTTAACTAATTTAATCTGTTGTGATAGTTAGGCTACATTCTAGTCGCACAGTCATTTATGTTCCTCCTTTGAGTCCTAGTCATTCAAGTATATGATGTTTGAAGTTACCTTTGCTATTTTGGGATGCATGCTATTATGATATCCTGACTGGCGATGCTAGATTTTGTATATAAATTGGACAAATAGTTAATACAGAACGTATTTATGGAATATGTTGACTTTTTTTTTTTGAGGAAAATTCATAATCACTTGCTGTTTACCAAGGCCATACCAACATGAGTGGCATTTTGTAATCTACTGAGTATTAGCTCGAACATGCATTTTGAACTTCTCCTCTGTTGATGGGTGCTGAATTAACTATGACAGTGCTCATACAATTCTTATTGGTTCCTGGGGATTGTTGGGATGCATATACATAGGTTGGATCCATCTTTTCCTTCTCCCTTAACTATATAGTATATTATTGATCAATGTTATGGATGTTACAAAAGATATGTCATACTCACACTGGCTTGTTTTTACTTTCTTTTCAGCTTTCACACAATAAACTAGTAAATTCATTCTTATGGGGAACTGTTCGTTTTTAAACTATGCTGATTCTTTTAGTTGATTTTATTTTGACAGTCATCATCTTATTTCTTTCGCATTTGCTTCTTTCTTTGTATAGCTTCTTTCTCCGGAGTTCACCTTCTATGATGGCACCAAGTCCTCTTTGGATGATTCGTCATATGGTGAAAAGCTTCTCCGTGCCAGAATGGATTTGAGCTTCATGTAAGTGTGTATGTGTGTCAGAATGGATGTATATGGTGTTAGTCTTGCTTGGTTATGGGCTATGGCCTATGCATGCATGCTATTTGGAGTTTTTTGGAAATGCTTTTGCTTCTGGACCCTTGTCTACTGGTTTTGTTTGCTTTCCCTCTTTGAATCTATGGCCCGTGTTGAGTAAAATGCTTGCTTATGAAAGAAGTGTATATGTGTTCAATTGATATGTCTTTGTGTGATAATCCTCTTAAATGGACATCACCTGTACATGTTTAATCTTTTTCCTCCTATTTTCTCTAGCAAAGTTTATTTTATTTGTTCCTCCAACATATCCTGGGATGTCTCGTGAAAAACTCACTGATTCAGGTGATGGCTTTGATCTAGTTTTTTCATAGCGAAGGTTGGTATCATGTCCTAGTCGATGGCCCTTTGATTCTTAATTGGCACTACCTTTCGATTCAGTGGCTATATTTCGATTCATACTCTTTTTCCAAGGATTTTATAATTGGACATCAGTTTATAATTCAGTGTGTTCAATTGATATGTATTACCACATTTTTTGTTTGGTAAGAATTTCAACAGTTGATTTTGAGTGTGTTCAATCGATTTGTCTTGTCTCATTTCTTTCTATAAGAATTTCAACAGTTCGAAAGTTATGCCAACTCATTAATGTATCTAATTTTTTTTAACACTGCAGGTATGCGTCAAAGGAGAAAGATACTTGGATTCGAGCCCTACTGAAGGATCTAACTATTGAAGCAGGTTCAGGTCTAATCATTCTTGATCCGGTGGATATCTCAGGGGGTTATACTTCTGTTAAAGACAAAACGAATATATCTCTGCTGTCAACAGATATATGTATCCACCTTTCTCTTAGTGCTATTTCTCTCATGCTTAATCTGCAAAGTCAGGCTGCGGAAGCCTTACAGTTCGGAAATCCAATCCCCCTAGCTCCTTGTACCAATTATGACCGAGTTTGGGTCTCCCCTGAAGGTTTTTCCAATAAACTGTGGTTTTATGTTTCCTCATTATCAATCTCTTTTCCATTATACATAGGGACTACATTATCATCTGAATGACTTCCATTTACTACTGCACTTAAATGTAACTTTTATTCTTTTACGTACTAATAAACAATGAGTCTTCTCTTACCTGTGTTGGCCAATATATTTGTGCAGAAAATGGGAACCTCGACAATCTTACATTTTGGAGACCGCAAGCCCCACCAAATTATGTTATCTTGGGAGATTGTGTGACATCGAGGTAATAATTGATATATCATGATGTTTTATTTTATTTTGTTCTTGAACAATGTGATAAAATAGTACCCTTACCATTCATTTTGTGTCAATGTGGTTTCTGTTTTATTTTGTACCTTTTTGCATTCAGTTTATTTCTATGTGGTAGTTTTTTGTGCTTATTTTATATGTCTTTGTAAAAGTAGCTGGTAGTGAAAGCGACCCTCAAAGAGTTTTTCCCTTCTGTGATGTTTGGTCCTCTAAATCCACGTAGTATGTCAGTAAATGCTTGTAATTTCTTGTTTGCCACTTGCCACTTGGCATATGCAAATCGTATGAATCTGTTTGAAGCAGTTTGCTGTATAATTTTTCTGAGATTCATATTCTAGCAACATTTCTTTCTGATGAGTAGCAGTTGCAGACTTCACATTCTATAGTAATCATTCTAGTGTCTTATATGCTATTTTGAATGCTTTATTGATTTAAAGTTCTGTATACCTTCTTGTCAGCTCAACTCCTCCTTCACAGGCTGTCCTAGCCGTGAGCAATACATATGGGCGTGTTCGAAAACCTCTTGGCTTCAATCTCATTGGCTTATTATCTGGTATTAAAGGAGTTAAAAGCAATGAAGGCCATCCTGATGTTGAAGGTGATTGTTCTCTTTGGATGCCAGTCGCGCCTCCTGGATACATGGCACTGGGATGTGTGGCAAATGCAGGAAACCAACCACCTCCAAATCATATTGTTTATTGCATACGTTCTGACCTTGTAACATCGGCCACATATTCAGATTGCATATTTTCTGGTCCGTCAAATCATGACTTTCCATCTGGATTCAGTATCTGGCGTCTTGACAATTTTCTTGGTTCATTTTATGCTCATGCCAGTGCTGGATGCCCTCCCAATTACAGTGTTTGTGACCTGAGCCATCTTCTTTTATCAAATTGGAACCGTCAGCAATCTTTCCGTAAAGATTTATCCTCGAATTCAGTAGCTGATGATAGCTATGAAAATGAGCAAAGAAGTAATCAAAGTGAAACTTCATCTGGATGGGATGTTGTCAGATCAGTTTCGAAAGTAAATAACTGTTTCATCTCAATTCCCAACTTTGAGAGAATCTGGTGGGACAAGGGTGGTGATCTTCGTCGGCCAGTTTCGATATGGCGGCCAGTTTCACGTTCTGGTTATGGCATATTGGGTGATTGCATAACTGATGGGTTAGTTTCTATAATGTATTTATGTCTCTAGTTTGCAAATATTCTTGTTCATGGCATTTTACCCAGTGGACATTGATGCATTATTGTTTTTTTTTTTTTCTCTTCCTGCCCTCACCCTGTTAATACTGATGTGTTGTTCAATGCCCTTTAGCTTAGAGCCTCCTGCTTTAGGCATCATCTTCAAGACAGATAATCTTGAAATCTCTGCAAAGCCTGTGCAATTTACTAAAGTTGCTCATATCACGGGAAGAGGTTTTGACGAAATTTTCTTCTGGTACCCAATCGCTCCTCCTGGTTATGTTTCTCTAGGATGTGTAGTCACCAAAACAGATGAGGCACCACACATGAACTCATTTTGCTGCCCAAGGATGGATCTTGTAAATCAAGCTAATATCGTTGAGGTGCCCATTTCAAGATCATCAAGTTCAAAATCTTCTCATTGCTGGAGCATTTGGAGAGTTGAAAATCAGGTTAAATTATATTTTCAATTAAACAGTTTAATTCTTTTTTAGTCAATTTCAAATGTATTGTTTCGTTTGATGACTTAAGTATTCGGCAGTACCCTTCAGTTTTGTCACTTGGGTTTGTAAACCAAATGTTCATAGCTGCCCAATGTGTGTGTAGGCTTGCACTTTTCTTGCACGCTCAGATCTGAAAAAACCATCAAGTCGAATGGCATTCACCCTTGGTGATTCTGTAAAGCCAAAGACCAGGGAAAACATAACTGCTGAGATGAAACTGAGGTTCTTCTCAGTGACTGTTCTTGATAGCTTATGTGGAATGGTATAGTTCTTTGTTTGTTTTTAATTTTTATTTGTATATGGTCATTACGTGAACCCTTGAGTATTATGAATGTTGGTTATCAAAAGGCAATGTGGTAACTTGATAAACATGGATCCATTCAGATGACACCACTCTTTGATACAACGATAACCAATATCAAGCTTGCAACACATGGTCGAGCAGAGGCAATGAATGCTGTTCTGATTTGTTCTATTGCTGCATCAGCCTTCAATACACAACTAGAGGCATGGGACCCACTGGGGGAGCCGTTCGATGGAATTTTTAAGTAATTGTTTAGCCACTTCTGTTACCAGTACTATGTTTTTATTAATAGTTATTCTATGTTTAGACCTTAAAGGAGCTCCCATGCATCTTATGATTTGATAATTTCATATATTTCTTTTGACTGTTAAAGGTTTGAAACATATGATACCAATATACATCCACCAGCAACCTATGGGAAGAGAATGCGTGTGGCAGCTACCAGTATCCTGAACATAAATGTCAGTGCTGCAAGTCTTGAAACTGTTGTGCAGACCATTGTTTCTTGGAGAAGACAGTTAGAACTTGATCAAAAAGCTACCCGGCTTAATGAGGTAAAATAGATTTTAAACATTGTTATCAACACAAAAGGTTTAGAGTGATAGCTGAAGATTATGCAAAAGCATTCCAAGTTAACAACTCATCTCCCTTTCTGTGCAGGAAGCTAATAGTCATAGCAGAGGCGGTGAAGATCTTCCTCTTTCTGCTTTGGATGAAGATGATTTTCAGACAGTGACTATAGAAAATAAACTTGGATGTGATATTTATCTGAAAAGAGCTGAACAAGATTCAGACACAGTAGACCTGATACATTATAATGACTGTGTTTCCCTTTGGATTCCACCTCCAAGATTTTCAGATAGATTAAATGTTGCGGACGAATCTAGGGAAGCCCGCTATTATGTTGCCATACTCATACTTGAAGCCAAGGTTTTAATGTGTTTTGACTTCATGTAGTGATTCTTTTTTAGATTAATTCATAAGTTTGACACTATTAAGTAAAATGTTTCTTATTGCTTTGCAGGATTTACAGATTATTGATGATGGTAATAGCCATAAACTTTTCTGTGCTCTTCGCCTTGTCGTTGATAATCAGGCGACTGATCAGCTAAAGCTCTTTCCTCAAAGTGCACGGACTAGATGTGTCACACCTTTGATTTCCAAATGTGGTGATCATGATGAAGGAACTGCCAGATGGAATGAGCTGTTCATATTTGAAGTTCCCAGAAAGGTACACCTTTGATGATTGATTTTGTAATAGCGGGGAAGTAATAAATTCATTAGCTGATAATTAGTTGATCAGTGACTAACTGACTATGATCTGAAACCACAATATTTGCTGTATGATAGCAAATTAATATTTTCACCCCCACTGTATCATGAGCTTGTCCCAAAATCTTAGAGTTGTACCAGTCCATTAACATGAAATTAGTGTTGTAGTTTCCATTCAAACTTTTACTGCTTGAAGGTAATTACTGTTTCAGTTTTATACCAAGTTTACATGTTTCTCCTGTTTATGTAAAGTTCCATGCATGCTTTATTTTTCAGCTGTGTTACAGACCTGCTATTTCTATCCAAGGAAATCAAGTTTGTCTAATTTTTTCAGGGAAAGGCCAAGTTGGAGGTAGAGGTGACAAACCTTGCTGCAAAAGCTGGAAAAGGTATGTGTTATCGCAGACTGTGTTGCGTGCCCTTAGATGTGTTGCATTTGTGGATGTAAAAGGTTTGAATTTGGCACGGACACAAATATAAGTATATTAAACCCACATTGGAAACATATAAAAGAAAAAGAGCTACTTGTAAACATTGGAGCCTAACCCAACTAACCCAACTAATAAGGTTGACCTTCTAGTTGTGGAGCCTGGCCCGATATAATTAGCTCGTTTTACATATCCATATTAAAATTTGTTAAATTTATTACCATGAATTTGAACCTGCGGGAATGTATACCTGTATCTGCATCTGCATCTGCATCTGCATCCATCAAAGTATCAAATACTCATCACCTACCCGATTACACAAATATTTAATTTAAAACAAATAATGCAAATATTTTATATATTTTATTTTAGAACTAATGTTTCTTATTGCATATAGGCATAGACGACTGGGTTGGATAAAAACAAGTGATGCTGACTAATAATATATAAGTCAATACCCAAAATTGTATCTGACTTGATTATTTGTATTTTGTATATGGTCTGACCTGACACAGATTGGCAAGCTTAGGTACTCCAGTTACCACATCCCTTTACCTCCTCCCTAGTTGCATTTATTATGGTGTGTTTCTTTTAGGTAAATGAGACCCATCAGTGGAAAACAAGTTCCTCTTTTAAGAAATATGAAGTTCGTTTCCGGATTAAATGAAAAATCGATCCCCTCTCAAAACGGTATTTCCTTTCTACAAAATAAACTTGTTCAAAGTGGATCTATGGTCGGCATAGTTAGATCTACCAAAAGGAAGTGTTGTTATTCAGCCGTCAACATGGAGCTGCAAGCTCTGCTTTTATAAATTGTTTAAGTTGCAATGTAGTTTTGTTTGTCAAAAATCTCATCTTGTAAAATTATCAGCATAAACCAAGCCGATGATAAATAAATTTTTCTTTGCATTTTTTATATGTTTTGTTAGGCAATAATGGATGTCCAGGAATTAGAACTAGTGACCTTATAGTTTATGCAATTTTTGAATAATGATAAGATGGAAGGCCAAATGAGCATCTAGTAACCTATTTTAGAAAAAAACAATAACTAAATTTACTCTCAAGAAACCAGAAAATTCAATTGGCACCGGATCCCCATGAAGGCATATTGGTAGAAACAGGACCAAATAGGGTCTCTATCTATACCTTGTTTTGTTGTGTGTAGAGGTGCAATACTTTGTACTGTTGGTGACTTGCCAATCAAGACAAATAATATTCTCTTGGAAAATTTGATAAATTATAAGGTTTCTTCATGGATTTGCTGATTTACCGATCCAGGTGATGTTGTCGGTGCGTTCTCGTTTTCTGTTGGACATGGTGCAAATGTGTTGAAGAAAATGCCTTCAGCAAGGATGCTGCAACAATCTAATGACAGTCAGAACATTGTAGCATATCCATTGAAGAGGAAGGTTTGTTGATTCATTTCTCTTCATTTAGTTATATATTTTTATGATACAAAATGTTACATTTCTGTACGTACAGGGACAACATAATGATGTTGAGTGTGTAGATGATTACGGACATGTAATGGTCTCTACTTCTTGTTTTGAGAGGAAATCAACTGCGAATATTCAAGGAGATTCGGATTTTGATGATGGTTTTGACAGAGATATTGGTTTCTGGGTGGGAATTGGCCCAGAGGGCGTGTGGGAGAGTATACGGTCTGTACTTCCATTGTCAGTGGTTCCCAAAACATTGCAGGATAATTTTATTGCGATAGAAGTTGTCATGAAAAATGGCAAGAAACATGCAATTATCAGGGGCCTTGTGACAGTTGTAAATGATTGTGATGTTAAAATGGATGTTGGAGTATGTCACACTGCTTCAGTTAACATTCATGATTCTTCTATGGGAACGAGTCGTAACATTGTAGTAGAAGAGATCTTTGAAAATCAGCGTTGTGCACCTTCTGCCCGGAGTAACAAGTGGTCTGGCCTTCATAATAATGATCCAGGGCACTGGAGCACTAGAGACTTCTCATATTCGTCAAAGGTGAGTATTTGCGCTAGACATTCTACCTAAACATGTTCCAAGTTAATGTCGGGTTTATTCTTACCAGTATTGCTTAATTGCTCACCTTCTTTTTCTTCATTTTGAAGGAATTTTTTGAACCTCCCCTACCCCCTGGATGGCAATGGACATCAACATGGACTATTGATAAGTCTCACTTTGTTGACGATGATGGCTGGACTTATGGATTAGATTTTCAAAGTTTGAGGTGGCCTCCAACTTCTTCCAAGTCGTCGACTAAATCAGCTAGTGATGTTGTACGTCGAAGGCGGTGGACTCGTGCAAGGCAACAATTATCTGAGGAAGGCATGGACAGATCTAAGAGTGGGTCAATTACTATAGAGCCTGGATGTTCTGCTGTTTTACCATGGAGAAGTACCTTCAAGAATTCTGACCAGTGTTTACAAGTTCGTCCTGATGCTGATAATCCTAATAATCCGTATAGCTGGGGTCGTGGAATTGCTGTTGGTTACTACACATTTGGGAAGGACCAGCCATTCATGGATCAGGCCATGATTACAAGACAATATACCTCGAAACAGGGAAATAAAACACCTAATTTTGCATTTAAATTGAATCAGCTAGAGAAAAAGGACATACTTATGTCGTGTCCTACTGATGGAAACAAACAATTTTGGCTTAGTGTTGGCACAGATGCATCCGTTCTTCATACAGAACTAAATACACCTGTATATGATTGGAAAATATCTATCAACTCTCCTTTGAAGTTGGAAAATCGACTTCCTTGCCCAGCAGAGTTCGCAATCTGGGAAAAACCAAAAGAAGGTAATAGTATTAAGCGACAGCATGGCATTATCTCGTCACGTGACAGCGTGCATATCTATTCAGCTGATCTTCAAAGGCCTATATATCTTTCATTGTTTGTTCAAGGAGGTTGGGTTTTGGAGAAGGTAACTTTCAAGAGTATGAGTCTGCTTCTTATCTTTCAAACCACATGTGAAATGTTCTCTCATGAGTATTCCCTTCTTCTGCAGGATCCTATTCTTGTCTTAGACCTTTCTACAGTTGACCGAGTGTCATCATTTTGGATGGTCCAGCACCAAAGTAAAAGGTCTCTCTCCCCTCCCCCCAAACTCACTCACACACAACTTAGTGCATTCATTCAGGTTGTTGATATGGAAGTCTTGAATTGGCAAAGCATGCTGGATTGTTTTCTTCAAATTTGACATGGATTTTACATTCTACAAAGTTGGAACCCTTTGAAATGCCAATTATGACCTTTTTTTAGCGAAGCTTTGTGTACCATTTGAAACTTGTTCATATGTTCTTTCATTTACACAACTTTTTAAGGCATTGCATGGTTAGTCAATATCTTGTCATTTATGTCAGTGGGGTAGCTTTTTGGAATGTCCTCAACAATATTACTTGCAATTGAACTCACCAAAACAAACTCAAAAGTGACCTTTATGTGTCTAGCAGACAACACACAGCCCATCAAACTACACAAGAAACTACAGAAAACCCCCTTACGAAATCATTTTTGATGTAGATTGTTCTTGCATCCAATGTGATCTCTATGAATTATATTTATGATTCATTGGATGAAACAATTTATTATGTTATAGATGTTCTCTATGATGTTCATTGTTCTTCTGTTTTCATGTTTATGGTGCAAAAGTGGTAGTGCTACAATTTACAGAGTGCAGCTACTCTGCCTTTTATTTAAGCAACCCATAGAATCAATTTGAACAAGTCTGCTGTTGGTTACATCAGGGAGCCTCATTGATTTTTATCTATTGTTTCTGTAACCCTTGTTTTTTTATACCCTACTAGTTTTTTGAAATGTGCCTCCATTAGTAAATTTTTTGCATCACTACTGCACTAGTTTCTAGATCCATGGATTAGATACATCCAGTCCACTCTTGACAAAGTTTACCCGGGGTTTAGAGAACATATGGGAAGTAATTATAAGAGTTAGTCGTGTGTATGTGACATACATTTTGGAATATTACTCTATAGTTCATCATAATAAACTTCGGTGATCCTGATATTTACTTAGAATCTCTATAATCGTCCCACGTGCAGAAGATTGCGAGTGAGCATTGAACGTGACTTTGGAGGAAGCAGTGCTGCACCCAAAACCATAAGATTTTTTGTGCCGTATTGGATCGTTAATGATTCTTCTTTATCTTTGGCGTACCGATTGGTGGAAATTGAACCCACAGAAAATGCAAATGAGGATTCCCCTTCGCCTTCCCTATCAGCTTCTGTATCTATTCCAGTTTCACGGTCAATGTCAAGATCAGCCTCACCTGCTCTATCAAGAGCAGTTAAGTCTGCAAAGTTCTCCTTCAAAAATCCTACTGTTTCAATTGATAAGAGACATGGTTCAAGGAGAAGCAATCAAGTATTTGAACATATTGTTGACACTACTCCAATACCTAGCATGCTCTCTCCACAAGATTATATCGGTCGCAGTGGAGTGTATGCTAACCAGAAAGATACATATCTCTCTCCACGGTTGGGCATTGCAGTTGCAATTCGTTACTCTGAGATTTATGGTCCTGGGATTTCCCTTCTTGAGCTTGATAAAAAGGTGGTTTTAGTTAGTATGCGTTGAACAACTTGTGTTATTTTCATTCTTCCTCCTCTTGATTATTAGATACATGCTTTTGATTGATTTTTGATAGTGTGATGTCCTTTTCATGAGTTTTTACTTACTGATAGTTAATGTTTGTTTACAGCAACGGGTTGATGCCAAGGCCTTCAGTTCAGATGGGTCATATTACAAGCTTTCAGCGCTACTGAACATGACTGCGGATAGAACAAAGGTTGAATAAGTGTTATGTAGTATGGATCGCACATCTATCATATGCCACATTAGTAAATGCTATACAATTGCTTATATACATATGATTAGAAGCTCTGGTCAATGATAACCTAGTTGCTCTGTGGACCTCTATACAGTATGTTTATTACCAACCATTTTATTAAACCAGGAAAAAAAATCTAAATTATGTAGTCTTATAGATACATGTCAATTTTTCCTCTTTTTTTTTATCAGCAAAAACAATATTTATAGATAGATGGTACTCATCTTTCAACCTAACATGAAGGAACTGTTTCCTGAAAGTTGCAGAGTTGTATAACATAATCTATAAAATATATCCTTAGATGCCACCTACATGTTGATTTTATAGGAAGCTATATTTAGTAAGAAACTTACAAAACCTATTCAGTGACTTATGAGAAACTTGGCTATATCTGGGTAATGATATGTAATGCTTACACTATGCTTCTTGGGATATGTTTTACGGTGAAAATTGAAATCTTGTTGGTATGTTCTTTTCCTTCTAACAGTATATTGGGTTTCATGATCAACTTGCATGTTGTTTCTAACTCAAGCATTTCTGTAGGTTATACATTTTCAGCCACACACCTTGTTCGTTAACAGGGCTGGTTGCAGTCTCTGCCTGCAGCAATGTGATACTCATTTAATGGAATGGATTCATCCCACT
>JAYMSW010000080.1:0-32627 GCA_036897725.1 Erodium texanum
ATCGATCGTGACCCAAGCCTGTGCGCTTCTGGTGATGTACTTGTCTCTCGGCGTTGTGATTTACTGGTTCAATCGTGACGATTTCGCCGCCACCGAGACCCACCCGGTGGTGGATGCTCTGTACTTTTGTATTGTCACAATGTGCACAATTGGGTATGGTGACATCACCCCCAGAACCACCTCCACCAAGATGTTTGCTGTGATGTTCGTTCTCGTAGGATTCGGGTTCATTGACATTTTGCTCAGTGGGATGGTTAGTTATGTTCTTGATTTGCAGGAGAATTACCTATTAAGAGCTGTTAATGGAGGATGGCACAAGGACTCGGCTGGTCGGTACATCATCGATGTGAAGAAGGGGAGGATGAGGATTCGAATGAAGGTGGCATTGGCTTTAGGGGTTGTGGTGATTTGTATTGGGGTTGGGGTCGGTGTTATGCATTTTGTCGAAGATTTAGGGTGGTTGGATTCGTTGTATCTATCTGTTATGTCTGTTACTACTGTTGGCTATGGTGATCGAGCTTTTAGCTCTATGGTGGGTAGGATCTTTGCTTCAATGTGGTTGCTTGTGTCGACCCTTGCTGTGGCCCGAGCGTTTCTGTATCTTGCAGAGGCGAGAGTGGATAGGAGGAATAGGGGGATGGCTAAATGGGTTCTTGGTCAGGACATGACTATTGCTCAGTTTATGGCTGGTGATCTCGACAACAATGGCTTCGTGAGGTATGCATCGAATTTGCCTTGAATTTATTGTTCTTTATCTTGCATTATATGTTATATGATCACATGATTTAGGATTGATAAGATACTTAAACAACCCCTTGTTCTTCAGTTGAATCTGTTATTTGTATTTTGTTGACTTGTAGAAGGCATTGTGTGATTTTTGTATGATGAAAAGATGATTAAACGTTTAACTCGAGGGATCATTTTTTCCCCATGAAGAACGGAAGATGATTTGGAATTCCTTGCCCGGTTAGCTTGTGATTGAATTGTTTTGTATGAATAGTAATAGCTTGAGTATATGCTTAATTAGAGCCCATGCATTCGATTATCTTCATGCTTATGAGCAGTTGCAAAATGTTTCGCAAAATTACTGGTAACGATCAGAGCGTTCTTGGGGTTACAGAATCTAGGAGGACAATGCTTTAATACATAGTGATAAATGAAAAGTTTAGATTAGATAAAGTCGTGCACTTCCTAATTCTTACTTCCTCTGCATTTCCATTATAATGACGACAAAAGGAAAGATAACTGCAATCAAATTTGGGCTCATCAAGACCTCCTATATGTAGAAAGGAGGTCTATTTTTGGCACCTGGCCCAACAAGAGTTGGTGAGGGATCAAAGAGGCCCAACTGAAGTTAGAGAGAAGCCCATAGAGGCCCAAACGAAGTTATAGAGAAAAGCCTACCGCTGTTAAGACTTGAGCCCTGGTCGCGTGACACAAGTTCAAGTGCTTGACCAGTTGGGCAAGCAAACTTGATTTTAGGCTCCAAAGATCAAGCTATACCGTATATATAGGCCTTTAACTTTTCATATCGAGTCCCTGAATTTCAATCCTTCATTTTATAGTTGATTTATATATACAAACTATGTACCAAGACTTGAATTAGAAATCTTGCTTCTTCTCTGAAGATTTTTGTGCTATCTTATTCATTTTCTTATGCAAAGTTACAAGACTGGTTTTTATACGTGCAGCAAATCCGAGTATGTCATATACAAGCTCAAGGAGATGGGTCTTGTATCAGACAAAGACATCATGCAGATATCCAACACATTTGATCGGATAGACACTGGCAACTGTGGGAAGATCACGCTCGCAGATCTCATGGAGCATCATCATATGGTATAAAACAGTACAAAACAAGAAGGCGAAACAAATAGATTGAACGGTTATGCTGCATATTTAGTGAGATTATACATGTTCGGATTATGGGTATAGATAAAGTTTTTTTTTTGGCAGAAAAGAGATAAGTTTTGGTAGTTTTAGAGGGTGCTATGTTGTGGCTCTGCAAAAATGTAAATGTTCATCGAGCCTCCATTAATGAAGATGAAGTTCATTGATTTTTATTTGCATAGATGTCATTTTAGCTATCTTTGATCTCTTTTATGTTTAGATTTTTTGTTGATGCGAAGAAATGTAATGTTACTTCTATGTCTTTCAGATCGTAAATATTATATTTTTGAGGTTTATAATAGTGTAATTATCTTTGATCTGATGGTTAAGATTTTCAACAATGTTTTAGAAACAATGGGAAAAAACGACTTGTAACCCATAAAAGAAGCTAAGTTTATCTAAGAAAACTATTATCGCATCATTATGGAAGTAATATTTACCAAACATAACTGAATGTTTTAAAGCTAATTAACTTTAGAAACCAGTTTCAAAAAAAAAAAACTTTAGAAACCAAAACAATAAGGGTCGAGTTTACTTATTTTAATTTACGGGTCTTTCAATAAGGGAAAAAAATTGTTGAACAGGGTTTCTGTCATATCTTTTTTACGATCTTCACGTAGTTTGACGGAAAGGAATGTGTTGACAAATATTCAGCTTGATTTGTTCAATGAATTCTAATTGATTATGGAATGTAAAGTAGGATTGCAACTTTTATTGCATTCATGTCTTCTTCAAAAGTAAGCTTTTCAAAAAATTCATGAGGTAAAAAAAGTATTCTATGAGTTTGTGTTTGAATGGAAAAAAAAGTTGCTTCATACCCATCAAAATCTTTGACAGATCTCCAAATTTTCTAGTTCTTTTTTTATGAGACAACATTTGATCCGACAAAACTAGGTAGAAGAAAAACTAATTACTCTTCTTTCTATGTCAATGAGTTGATTAATGTTAAACTTATAGAATCTTGCAGACCCTTTTGAATTCTTCAGAAATAGACCATTTTTAGTGATCTTGACTAGCTGACCCAAAAGAGATTGTGAGTGATTTGTGCTTACCCAACACAAGATAAGAACAAATCAACGAGTACATAATTGAATTTTTTTTCTTGAAGAGATCACATCTTTTAAAAAGTATTAATCGAAAAATCTGATGTACATATTGAATCATTCTGGTCTAAAAAATGAACATAAAATGTCATGTATCTAAAAAGAATTTTATATATGTTCTACTTAATCTTTCACTAGTTTATCGCATCTTAATTTAGACCTATTACGAGAATACAAAAAATTACGGTTAACAATATAACCTAATATGCAAAGTAATTGAAGAGATCGTCTAACTTGCTTAATAACATATTCCACATAACCAATCTCTAAAACATTTATAAGGGAAATTCTTAATATAAACGTTGGACTATAGATCATGATTTCGAAGTGGATATCAACTGTTCATTAATGGTTACTTAACTAAGATAGTAACGACTATATCAGCTTAATCGATAAAACTCAATAACCTTTAAAATATCAAATGCATTATGTGACCACAATCAGATACTTAGTGGTCAGAACCTCCTACAAAAAAAGAAGAGGGAATGAGAAAGAAACCAAAGAAGACTGCAATTAAAAGAAGGCTGAGTCAGCCAAAATGTCCCATTTCAAGCCATGACTCTTTCAAACAAATGGTAAACAATAAAAAATAGTTGCATAAACAATTATGGTAAAACAAAATCATGGGTCTTTTAGGCTCTTCCTTTCTTCTTTCAGTCTGATGAGTGAAATGGTGGGACATGTGATAAGGAAATTGGAAACTTGAGAAAGAAAACAAGAAAGCTTTTAGACCTTGGAATGAGTCAAGAAAAGGACTTGTGTGAATAAATCATGGAGAAGATGATGTAGCTTTCACATTTGAAGCTCAATCTAGCTAAATGTAGCTAAGCTTGGGCTAGTTGTATATGCCATAGATGTCATGGATTGTTTTGCTTGTGAGATTTTGGAATCAATTATAGGTTTTAAAACTCAAAAGATTGACCCATTTGGAACATTTCATGTGGAGTTGATGAGGGATAATAATTGGTGCATGTTGACCTTTTGCTTTAGGGTCAATAGGAAAGTAAACAAATGGATAGGAATTTTTTAGTAAAAGTATCCTTAAGCATATCCTTAAACTTTGATAGTATAAAGTAGGATAGGAATATTATAAACCTAAAATTAAAAATATCAATTCTTACGTAAGATTGAATGAATATATATAACTCATACATCACTTAATAACCATATGAGATTAGATAGTATTTAAGACAATAACTATCAATAACAATTAGTATTGTACTCATCAATCGATCTCTCAAATAAATGTTCTAACCTTCAAAATATATGAGTACCAGTTCCTAGTCTTTTGATCTCTTTATGGAAGGAGTGATTCAATATTTCAAACACTTCAAAATATGTTTTTCTTTTCTTTATTTATCACTTTATCAACTTTCAAGTTTTGAGCACAAGTTGTGTAGATGGTTGATCTTATGTCTCTTTCTCACTTTCCTATGTACTATAACACCAATCAATCAATGACCATATACACATTCTCATGGCATAATATTAAATGTCCACATGTAAATATAGTCACATATCTAATAATTATTACATTAGAAAAATAATTAACATACATCTTGAGTCTATATGATTCATTAGACTAATTTTTTAGGTTCAAAGTGATATCATCATTAGCTTTGGATTATGTAGATTCACTTCATAAATGATATATGTAAACTAATAACATATTAAATCGAAACTCTGGAACTTAAACCCTAACATGTGAAATGGAGTTAGGGTTTGTTGATGCCATTAAAAAGGAGGTTAGGAGAGATAAAAAGGGTCATAATCTAAATACTAATCTATTTTCAGTGCACACACCTAACAATAAACCTGCCCTCCTCATCCTCTCTCTGCTGATTAAGACCTCCAATAACAATACCAAAGACCAAAAGCTTTATGTCACTTGTAATGGGTGCAGCTAATCAAAGGTCAACAATTTCATGCTTTTTATTTATTTATTTATTTATCATGTGTAATAGTCTCAAAATGTTCCATAATCATCTTGTTTGAGCAACCCCTAATCCTCAGTTCATGTGTGTCCCACTAATCCATTTACTATATCTCCCTTAGAACACACTTTTTCTTCATGTAATTTACTATTAGCACCCACATTATCCAACCCTATTATATAACAAAAAAAAGTAGAATTAACGATGTAACTTTCTAGTTTTTTTTGTGCAATCAAGATGGTACTAGTTTTTAGAATATACATTTCAAAGAGTTGACTTATTAACTTTATAGGGTGAATTATTGTATTTTTAATTTATTCCCTACAAAGAATCTTCTATACAAATAAACCTAGAGTTTGTAAAGATTATTGTCTTGTTCGTTTCTAAAATTATTATGTCTATTTTAATTAATGATATATAATATACGCAGTAAATTTTTCAAAAAAAAATCTTTTATTTATGTTGATCATTGATGAAGAAAAAAAAACATAAATCCAATATTGAAATACAAAATGGTCACAGTCTCAATATTAAACTCATTTTGGTATATGTTAAAGTTCGATCAAACTCAAAAATTAAAATAATCAAATAAAACATTTATATACTTATCAAGTTATTTCAAAAAAAAATGTATACTTATGAAGTGATAAGCTACTCTACATAATTTCGATATGGACACACACTTCAACATGTTATACCCTTAGCTTGTATATATTATTTATTTTATTTTTGACAAACTTAGTTTAGTATTTACTTTCCATTATTTAGGGTGATAAAATTATACATATTATATTAAAATGAATGATTATCATATTTTAATGTATAAATATACATGAATAGTCTGATTAAGAATCAAAAATTTAATATTTTCTCGTTTTACATAATAAGTTAAACCTAAATTCATATACAATTGATAAAAACAAATATAAGAACATACAAAACTATAGAATTAATTAGTTGTCTCTGTATAAACCCCCCAACCCTAATGGGTTGGGTATAGACAATTTGGTAGCTAGATTTTGAAGTATATATGTAATGAGAATGAGACCTTTCGATAGCATCTTTATGCGGAAAAAAGAAAAGAAAAGAACACTTTATGCATATAAAGTATATATATAGTGTGGTGAAGGTTGGTATATGTCACATTTAAAAGAAACCCAATATTGAATTATTCAAATGATTTAATAATTATAATTAGTGTAAAGCTAATGACCATAGTTAATTAATTAATTAAAGACATACTTCTAAGATTGCAAGAGACAACCGCAAAATCAATTCATATTATTTTTTTCCAGGACTACGACCCAAGTGCACTGAGATTCATGTTAATGCATGAAATAAAAGTACCCATAATAAGGCCATAAATCACGGTAGGGTTTCATATAATGGGGCCTCTCTAAAGATTTATGTTAAATATATATTTGACTAAATCCGTGTTTATCTTTAATGTTATTATTATTAACCCCTTAACGTTTAGAAAATGACACACAAATTATCCATTAGTATTTACTTACAAGGTTCAAATTTATTCATCAGTGAACACAATACTATAGATTTGAATGAGGGTTGTTGTATATGTTGTATTGTATTTATGGAATAGGATAAACCCTTACAAGTAGAACAAACAACATAATTTTACACATGAAGGTTAGCTTGGTGATTGATGGAGTTGTTTTTGTTGGTCATCATGAATAGATGATAAAATATTTATTTATTTACTTTTAAAATTTTGTCATATATATTTTATATCAATCATGAAAATATACATATTGAATTATTAATCGTATAAACTAGTAACATTATAAACTCTAAACATGGTGGGAACAACAATTCATGTAGTCAGTTTTGAATGAGCATAGCTCCCGCACTGCTTAACAATCAGATTAGACTACACATCACACCAAGACGTACATATAAGATAACCCGAATAAACAACTGTAAATAACATAAACAACTCAAATAATACTGTTCTTGTCTCCCCCATCAAATGGGTAATAAAACACTTATTTGAAGATATCAAATGATTAAATATTTAGATTCAAAGATTCAAATTACTAGACTATATAAAACCTTTATACAAGAAGAAAGTTACTTTCCACATGTTATATGACTGGTGGATGTTTTTGACCAAACCCTATTTTGTGAGTTGGGGTTTGCCATTATTTCTTGGTGTTTTATGATTGCTAGACAATTTATATTCTTGTTGACTATTACATATTTAGGGTACTATTCGATAATGGCATTGGAATTAGCCAATAGGTTGAGACAAGGGACCAATTTAAACATTTTGTAAAATCATTGTGCCTAATTGTTTTTAATGTCTAATTAAACTTCAAATTTAATTACAGGTTTAGTTAAGTAGATATGATATATAAAATAACAAGTGACCAAGATGATGACCAATTAATTAAAAAATGAATTAGCAATTCTATTTTCTCATAATTATTACAGAAAAGAATGAGAACAAAAACCAGAAACGGAGCTATGTATTTTCTTGTCTTAACATAGGAGGACAAAAGCGTCAAAAGACAAGCACAGATGGTGACGTTATCTCCGCGTCACGAGGGCAAGGGACACGAGGGTCTCACACGTGCCTGTCATGTGGTCGGCTGACGGTCAAATGCCGGTGCCATACGGGACACGTGGAAGCTGGAGAGAGGAACACATGTGAGATAAAATAAAAAAAGAGACAAGAAAAGCATGTTTGAATGGTTGACCAGAGTTGGATCAGCAACTGTCTTAAATGACTGGTTCCGACTCATCATAGAAGAGAACAGCACCCCATGCTTTTCCTTGACTTTCTCACCAAAGCATCTCTCTATGCAAACCATTTATATATAAACTTCATTTTTATTCATAGTTTTTGTTTGTTTTATTTAGAACTTAGTATTGTAAACATGATTATTAGCATCATTATTCAAAATATGGACATAAGAAGTACAGGAAAACATATATGAAACACATTACACCAGTTCAGTGATTAATTTGGGCAGTTGGGTTTTAGTTCGGGTGAAATAATAAAATTGTTATTTATTAATTGTTTGTTTGTCTCAAGTTGTTTTATATGTATTTATTGTATTTTCTAATCCAATATAGTTGTTAAACAGTACTTGAACTATTAGTTCATATGATTGTTTATTGCACTGTCTAACAATCCGTATGATTGAATTATTATTTTCATCAAGTCTATAGTCTATCTTATTGTTGTTTAACACTTAATAATCATTCAATAGCTTGTCTATCTTAAGTAGCCTATATGACTGTTTGTTGCATTCTCTAGTTCTGATTAGTTATTAAACATTAGTTATGCTTATTTAAAACTGATCGTAAAATCTTTAATTTCCATTTAATTTGAGATATTATTGTCTTATATTATTGTACTTTATACATATATCTTTATAACATATATAAATATGTAATATTTATTCAGAAAAAATATTTAGTATATGATCCTTAAGTTGAAATTAACTATCTTTCATTTGTTTTGATATTTTTTTCAGTAAAACTAAACCAAATTATTTGTTGTTTTGTAATTAAGCAATAGTCTAGGACATATCTTTTTGTTCATTTTTTCAGTAGAACTAAACCAAATTATTTGTTGTTTTGTGATTAAACAATAATCTGGTATATATACATATATATTTTATTTGACATTTATTTTTGTTTTATACACAAAAAAAGATATGAGTTGTAGGGATTGGAAATGTTTCCATATGAGAAGGCACTTTAGGCTGTCTTGATTGGAAGGTGGGTTTGTCAACCCTTCTTTATAAAGTGTTATTACCATGTCCCCACCATCACAAAAGTCTCTCTCTCCTCTCTCCTAAACCCCAATAACAATTCCCCACAACCCCAACTATCTCTCTCTAGAAACCCTCTCTCTCCTTATGTATAAATTTCAACTCACATAATGGAGAAATTGAGGAAAAAGTCCACAACAATCAAAGCCCTCTCCTTCTTCCTCCTCCTCCTCCATATCTTCTTCTTCAACCTCTGAATCCATGTCTAGAGACCTCTTCAACTTGTTCCAAGACTACCATGTCTCCACAAGCTGTGATGATAATAATAGTAACCCACCATACATGGGCTATGAAGATCCTTCATGCATGAACTTCAATGATCATCATCAGTCCTTGCAAGCTCCCTTGGATCATGATTATAGCTCTCTTGCCATGGCCTTTGGCTTGTCACCTTCCTCTTCTGAAGTGTGCATGACTGGTAGTGGTGATCAGGACCAGGTACTAGGTGGTACTAGGATTCTCAGTAATCCTCAGACTGCCAACTCTTCTGTCTCTTCTTCCTCCACTGAGGCTGGTGCTGAAGAAGACTCTGGGAAGAGCTTGAAGGATGACCTAAACCCTAAAGGGTCTGAAGACGGAGCTTCCGATCACTCCAAGAAAAGGTACTTTCTTCGAATCTTAGTAAAGTCATATTAGGGTTTCTGTTTTCTTACTGATAAAAAAAAATGTCTTGGGAGTTCTGGACCGACCGTAACATCTATTTTACGTTGTTATTGTAACACATATAAGATTACTACTTAATTTTGAATAATTATTTATATTTTTCTTAATTAATTATGTAGCAAGAATGGGAAGAAGAAAGGAGAGAAGAGGGCAAGAGAGCCACGATTTGCTTTCATGACTAAGAGTGAAGTTGATCATCTTGAAGATGGATACAGATGGAGAAAATACGGACAAAAAGCTGTCAAGAACAGCCCTTATCCAAGGTTTTGTTTGTTTTCTTAAAACTATTATACCAAATCAATATAAAATTCAATTATTATATAGTATATTGGAACTTGGATCTTCTATATATAATCTTGATTATGTTTGAAATTTGAACATCTACACGTCTTGTTGTCTCTTCAACTGGTCAATGGAAGCCCCAACAATTGACTTAATTATTGATTTTCATTAAAATTCTCCCTGAAGTACAGTCAGTTCTTTAGTCTAGACGATCACAGTCAGTTCTTCAGTCTAGACGATCAGATTCAGGATTCAAAAAGAAGATGTAATTTGTTATAAACTTCTATCGAGTTTATTCAGCCAAGTAATGAAGTCAGACTTGTTTTTCAGTTTGGATGATGAGATTCTAAGTCAAACAGTATGATCGTATTCAAGTCTAGAAAACGATATAACTTATGATCAATTTTACCAAATTTATTCAATCAATTGATTAAGTTTGGTCTGCTTTCTGGCCTAGGTGATCGAATTCAAGCCAAACCAACTATATATCTTATGATTTCCTTCTCCTTTTTCGACCAGCAATTATTACATATCAAGATTTGAGTTCACACTTTCATCTGCAATACTATGTGTTCTTACCGAACAAAACACAACCTAGTACTAATCATATGATCATGACATGTTTTTTTTTTGAGGGGGGGGGGGGGGGAAATCGAATTCGTGCATATTATTATATGAAGTTTCTGTCACTGATACTATAATTATATACATATGATCATGTGACATTGTTTTTGCAGAAGTTATTACCGATGCACGGCACAAAAGTGCACGGTGAAGAAAAGAGTGGAGAGATCGTACCAAGACCCGACCACGGTTATTACAACCTACGAGGGACAGCACAGCCACCCGATCCCGACAACCTTAAGAGGGAACATGGGCGGGATGTACCCACATTCGATCCTCGCCGGATCGGCGAGGATGGCCGGAGGCTACGGCCAAGACCTCACGTTTCAGCTTCCTCCTAACAATAACTATAACATGATCAACAATCGACAAGTCGGTTCGGGTTCTTTTTATCCTCATCAGATCAGCACTTTAGCATCGTCTCTTAATCATCTTCAACAACAACAACAACAACCTCAGCATCGTCAGCAGTTTCATGACCAGGTTGAGGACAATGGTCTCTTGCAAGACATTGTGCCCTCCATGTTCCTAAAACATGATCATGACCCTTGATTTGGTACCATGATGATCATCATTGTATATATGGTGATCATCTTCATTTTGTAAATTTTTTTACCATGTCAGTTTGTTAACAATTTTAAAATATATTGATGAGATTTTTCTGTTATAAAATATATATATTTGTTCTGACTTTTTAAATCAGACAATTTTTTTTCTAACAATAACTGCAAGTATATGGACTCTTTTACTTCACTTATAACCCTAATCGGGTCTTTTAATTTGTAGGATTCAAATCACGACCGTGATATATAAAATTTACCCTTCAAAAAGAGTCTTGAGATTTTTATTTTGACGTGAAATATTAAAATTGAAATTAGTACATGTTTTGAACTAGAACTTTTGGAAAGTTATTAGCTAAACCGTAAAGCATGAAAGCTAAGATATATTGAAGATTCATGTAACACAGATAATTGTATCATTCATATTGAATTACTCTAATTTAGTATAATTTAAACCAAGTATATATATGATTATTTTTCCGGTTAATTATAAGAAAAATTGGATATGTTTAGTTGAGATTGACCTAATAGAGTAAGAGAACATATATGAAGAAAGAGATTAAATTAAGAATTGTCCTTCAACTTTTTTTTGGGTTTTGATATAACTAGGTTAGCTAGACTCTATATGTACTTGGATCACTCTATATACTTTTCACACATATTAATTAGTCTCCCAAATTTATGAGCCACATTTTTGTTTGGCCCACCTTTTCTAATCATTTTTCGCAACCAATTATGACCCAAAATAATAAACATTTATAACTTCTGTTATTAAGTTGTGACCAGAAAAAAAAAATGTCTGAACTAATGAGTTTCTTCCATGGAGTTTGTGTAAATGATTATTGAACATATATATTTCATGTGTTTGTGGTTTGGCCCACCTTTAATACTATTTAATGTGTAAATTTATATGGATGGTGGATTTTTACATTTTGGCTATAACAGTTGAATAAAATTTAAATTGATTTGACTTTTTTTTTATCAACAATTTAAGTGTTTTATGATGTCTTTTCATCAACTATTTAATGGTTGACATATGTAAACTAATCCATGTTAATTTTTTTGTATTGCCTTCTCACGATTATTTTCTAATCTATTTCAAAATATCTGTTTATTGCCTTTTTTTTCCGTATAAAATAATGATGTGAATTTAAAATTAATTTAGAAAACAAAACACGTTCTTGTAGTGTGATCATCATATATACTATTTTTCCAATATTATTGGGTAAAGCATGACTTACAAGAAAATAAAAGAATTATCATTTATTGTTTGATGTAAATATTTGTTTTAAAAATCTAATCCTATTTTACCTTATAAGTTGCATGGTAAAATAAATATATACATATACACTTTCTGATGAATATTGGTCCATTCATAAACATTTCTATTAATGTAGCCCAATTAGAAAGTTTTAATAATTGAATTGTAAATGAAGGACGAATTTAATTTCACCTCCACGTTCTCCGGTAGCTCCAGGGGCGGCGCCGCCCCCAAGGTAGCTGCTACAGCTAGCCATGCACACCACCAAGAGCCCTATACGTGGCTGCTCTTGCTTTTTAATAACTACTCTAATTAATTAACTAATTAATAACTCGGATATTGTGACTTGATTGGCCGTTCATATTAACAACATGGCTCGATTTTAAATCTTTTGAGATTTCTAGTATCGTTAAAATAAGTTTAGCATTATGTTTTGGTTGATGAAAATATCGGAATGTTTTACGAGTTGTTTGTATAATTGTATTCATCTTCGATATAAATATATTCCAAGCTATGGTTATAGATCAATAAATAGGCACATTATTAGGTTGCGTAGGTTGTAGATGTTTGATTTAGTTGGATACACGTGTTAGGCCAACATAAAACACCCGATCCAATAATAAACGTCATAGTTATCAAAAAAAGAATTCGATTAGGCAGAACGATTTGCATAAATAATAACTTTAGCTTTGGTAGATTAAAGCTTTCTGACTATGCATGATCGTATCAGACTAATGATTCTCCCACAATACAATAGACTGTCTTATTAACAGTTTAGTATAAGACAATATCAGATTGAATAGAAAGAACTACACTTTGACAATCCGATTCAAAAGTAACATGAGTCATCGAAATTTGATAAAATAATAAGAACTACCCTCTAACAATCCGATTCAAAAATAACTTGAGTCTATCCAAAATAATATTTCCCAGATCCCAATTGCCTCCACCATATCAAGTTCCATGGTTATTATGCACTATAAATTACAACTCTAGAGAAATGGTGATGGCTAATGGGCCATCAATATGGGCTAGGCCCATTTTGGGTTCCCTCTAGCCCAAGCATCTTAAACCCAATTTTTGATAGTTTATTACATATTACTTTATTTAGTTATTCCATGGAATGGTAGGTGATGATGATACCTTCATTTACTACTAAGAGAACTTAACATATCTTAATAACAAACATGAGCCTTTTATAATATTTGTTATTAGTAAACTATTAACTATTATGGGTAGCAATCAATATCACATTAGTATATGATAATTGAACAATTATATTCATATCCACAACAGACAAGTGTCCATAACAACATTAGGCTGTTCCTTGTTTCGCACTTGAAAACTCTATGTTTAGTTAAGCAATTTCCGCAACAAAATGTTTTATTTTCATCCTCATTTGAAAGCATGGTCTTAGGTTGGAAATGTCACCGCTTTTAACGTCTGATCAATATAGTTAGTGATTATGATATTTTTGATCATTGTTAGACATATTTAATAAATTTTACTATAAATTTATTTATATCTATTGAATAATATATTATCTGATTTTGTGTATTAAACAAAATATTCGGGCAATCAAAACTATAAAATCAGCACATAATGGATTTCCAATGCACAATAAATTTTTTGAAATATATATGAAGTGTAATGAAACCCATGTTATCTGGTTCGATGATAACAAAATATTAATTATCAATTATTTAAAAATGAAGCTTAACAGTAATTTATTAACTGTCCATGGCATGGTATACTTGTTTATTCTTCTTCTTCTTCATGTTGAAGTTTCTGTGTACACACACCAACACAAGTCAACAGCAGAAGCAAGAGAGAGCGAAGAGAAAGGAAAGGAACAGAGCAACAAACCCACAACCACTACCTCCATTTTCAACCGTTGCTGTTGAGAGAGGTTCGAAGCTGGAGCCGTGACGGAGGAGTGAGAGTGACGTCTCCTCCGCCATCTTCTCTATCCTTGAAGCAAACCCTTCCGATCCCTCTCTCTCACATCGTATTTAGCTCGTCATGCTCTAGTCCACACCATCACTCTCGCGAAGATCCAGCTCAGTTCTCTCGTACGGTCCCTCTCTCTCTTTCGGTTGATCAGATTCGTCAATACAGTTCTTCAATTGGGGTCGATTTTGTTGTTTTCAGCTTGATTTTGAAGTGTGATTTGTTTCTCGTTCGATTGGCAGCTGGGGTTGCTTGGAGACTCGGTGGAAATGGTGATTTCTGGGCCAATCACGCCTGGGCAGGTGCGTGATCTTTGTTTTTGCCATGAAGTTCTGGAATTGGTAGCTCATTGTTGTTAATTTTGGTTTAGGAGAGGTCGGTTTGTGATTTGGTGTACTGGGTATTATGATTTAGCTCTAGATCTATACTATAGTTGATGATTGTGCTGAGTTTTTTTATAGTTTTGTTTGGGAATGCTCTGTTTTCTATAATGAGGTCTCTTGGCTTGGATTTGAGGAATTTAAGTTAGATCTTAAGTACTAATTATGAACAAGTTGTAGCTTCCTGGTTACTTATCAGTCATAGTAGCTGCTAGGGTTGATAATAAATAATACACTACATCATATATCTAGTTATAAGAAATTGAGTTTAACCATCATTCTGCATCGTAACTTTACTATTTAATAAGCTTCTCCATTTCTGGCCTTTTCACGTTTTGAGATCATACTAATCATTGCAGCTGTTAGACTTAGAGCTAATAGTGAAAGTAGAGACTAATAAGTCTTGTTAGCTAATCCAAATCATAAAGAACCAGGACGTAAATTCTTGATCAGATGCACAGATCCACTGACAGAATTCAAGCAGTTGGTAGCAGCTTTAAAAGTCAACATTAATGGTTACAACACAAGGTGGTCCATTTGCATTGCTTATTAAAAGACGAGCTAACGTGGGGTTTACCAACAACCCTTTAAATCAACCAAAGATCCTAACTAATTCACCAGTTCTCGTCAACATACTGAAAAACAAGAAAAGCAAAGAGAACCCCAACCTGACCTGAAACTTGTAACTAATGATTTATGTTCATTTTACTTGAGCGGTATTGAAGAACCATACCATTAGATTGATGGTGTGGACTAGGGCATGACCTCAGCTCGTCTGGTGAATTAGCTAGGATAGCAATTGTAGTTATTTTAAAGAAGCATGGAAGTCTTTTTCATCCCTTGTTCTAGTGATTCTGTACAATGGCAATGATGTGGTGATTGTATCTTTTCTTTTTGGCGGGATCATTTTTCCTCTACTAACTCTCTAAATGTGGTTTAGCATAATACCTGATGAAGTAATTGCCTGTTGATTTATTCAGGTCTCCTTTTTGCTTGGAATTATACCAATTTTTGTTGCCTGGATTTACTCAGAGTTCTTGGAGTATATGAAATCTTCATCTCATAAAGCGTAAGTCTTTTCAGTTTGACTAATAGTCCAATGGACTTAAAAGGATTAAGCTCATGTTTAGTTTCTACATTGAGTGTAATGAATATCCTTTTGCTCATGGACTTAAAAAAGTAAATAGAATAATGAATACTTATACGAGTCCTTCTACCCGATGTTGTAACAATGACTTTAAATCATTCTGCTCTAGAAAAAAATCTAGTCATTTGGGTAGAAGTAAACACTCCCTATGATACTATGTTTTGATGCTGAATAATTGTTTCTGGCCGGCAGCCACTCGGACAATAATCTAGATGAGTTGGAAAAGGAAGCAGTCAAGGAAGATGATAGGGCAGTTTTGTTGGAAGGAGGCCTCGGAAGAGCTGCCTCTGCAAAATTTTATTCTTCACCCATCAAAACGAACTTAACTAGGTTGCTTTCTCCAGGGATCCATTTGGTCTTTTATGTTGCTTTCTCTTCTACAAGTCTTTTTTATACTCTGGAGTTTCTGATGTTAGGTTTTTGACAATGGATGAATCATTCTTACTTGAAAATCGAGCAACTTTGAGAGTAATGTAAGTCAGTCTACAGTGTATGATACAAATACTTGACAGCTATGTATTCTTAACCATTCTTTATTCTTCATTTTCATGTAGGTCTGAGTTCGGTGCTATCTTGTTCTACTTCTACATTTGTGATCGTACAGACATACTGGGAGCATCTACAAAGGTGAGCTGCCTCGACTGGGTTTTTGTTAGAAATGGTTATGCATGGTTATGTTATTGGTCAATTCCACTTAAATCTAGTGGTGCATATAGGTACATTTTTTTCCATTAATTTAAAAGCTAATGTCTATCACTCTCTATTCTGATCAACACTTTTGTGGTCTCCTTGGACAGAACTACAACCGTGACCTTTTCATCTTTCTCTACCTTCTGCTCATCATAGTTTCAGCTATGACTTCTTTGAAGAAACACACTGATAAGTCAGCTTTTGCTGGAAAACCAGTTCTTTACCTCAACAGGCATCAGACTGAGGAATGGAAAGGATGGATGCAGGCAAGTATTTTTATTTATTTATTATCAAAACGTAACTTAAAAGATCATACTTGAGCTTAGCTTGAGTTAAAAGCTATATGTATCAAATGGCTCCTATAACCTTGAGAGATTTTTAATACTACAAAGTTGTGTTTTCATGTAACAGATCTTATTTCTAATGTACCATTACTTTGCGGCGGCTGAGATATACAATGCAATTCGTATGTTTATTGCTGCTTATGTCTGGATGACTGGATTTGGCAACTTCTCTTATTATTACATCCGAAAAGACTTTAGCCTTGCACGATTTGCTCAGGTGATTATCGATTTTGGATCATATTATCTTTTGACTCGAATATGACTTCTTTTCCTTGTATGTGTAACATATTAACCTTTTTGACCACTTTGCTTCTCTCCTTCATTGATGCAGATGATGTGGCGACTAAATTTTTTCGTGATATTTTGCTGTATTGTTCTCAACAATGACTATATGTTGTACTATATCTGCCCAATGCACACGCTTTTCACTGTCATGGTATATGGGGCCCTTGGAATTTTCAACAAGTACAATGAGATAGGATCAGTGATGGCAGTCAAGATCTTTTCTTGCTTTTTAGTGGTTATTTTGATTTGGGAAGTTCCTGGAGTTTTTGAAATTTTCTGGAGCCCATTGACATTCCTATTAGGTAATAACTTAATTATCCAGTGTTTTTACTTTGATTCATTGTTTTTTTTGCTCAAGCCCCCGAGTTTGATCTATTTTACTCAAAACCCACTTCAACGTTTTTTCTTCTCTGATCTATTCTAATCTCAAGACTGTAACTTTATTTTTTGTGACAGGTTATACTGATCCTGCAAAGCCAGATCTGTCTAGACTCCATGAGTGGCATTTCAGATCTGGACTTGACCGCTACATATGGATCATCGGAATGATATATGCCTATTTTCACCCCAATGTAATTGCTCTGAAATTTAATTTATGATTTGGCAAGTTTGACCATTCGTGGCGTGCTGACTACTAACTCCAGTGAAAATTAATTATCTTAGGTTGAGAAATGGATGGAGAAGCTGGAGGAGTCGGAACCCAAGAAGAGAGTAACAATCAAAACTAGCATTGTCGCTGTTGCATTATTTGTGAGTTGATAATCGATTATTAATGATTTCACATCAGGGATAATCTCACTCAGCTATCCCTAAGTTTAAAAAGTTTCTGACAACCCCCTCAATTTTTTTTAGTCTCACTTTGCCAGGAATTGGGGTAAATTGAGACTAAAATGACTAAGGGGGATTGTCAAAAACTTTTTAAAGGGGTAGTTGATTGAGAAAGTTGCATACTGAAGGGTAGCACAGTGAGATAATCCCTTCATATTATTTTGATATATTGGGGTAATCTTAATATTATAATCCATTTCAGGTTGGTTATTTGTGGTACGAATGTATTTACAAGCTGGATAAAGTTTCATACAACAAGCTCCACCCATACACATCTTGGATTCCTATAACGTGCGTATTATAGAGTGCCCTTTTGCATTTGCAGAACATACTCCAAAATATGTTAATACAAACTAATTTTGACCCGTCTGCTTATTTTGATTCCAGTGTCTATATCTGCTTGCGGAATTTCACTCATCAGCTTCGATCATTCTCTTTGACTCTGTTCGCGTACGTTCTTTTCATTGGGTTGACTAATTTTCATTCTTATTTTTATTTTATTTTAAATTCACTGCTCCTACCATTGTTCTTGATTTCTCCTGTTGCGCTACTTGTATTACTAGGTGGCTTGGAAAGATCACTCTGGAGACTTATATTTCTCAGTTCCATATCTGGTTAAGGTGAGTCGATTTGCTCCTTTTGTTCATTTGTGGTAAACTTGTAATTGCTCTGTAATCAATATATGCCATTCTATTCGGGTTAGGCAGATCTTTTGCTTGATCTTGATTTTGCTCTAACTAAATTGATACAATTTGCTTTCATATATGTTTGTGCAGATCAAATGTGCCTAACGGGCAGCCAAAATGGCTTCTTTCGGTCATCCCCGAATATCCCATGCTCAACTTCATGCTCACTACCGCCATTTATCTCTTGGTGAGCAAATTAATACCATTTAAGTTTAAAATTTTAAGAGTTACTATACTTACTCGATCATCATTGGCTTCTGCAGGTATCACATCGGCTTTTTGAGCTAACCAATACACTAAAAACAGCATTTGTACCCACAAAAGACAATCGGCGCTTGCTTCATAATTTCCTCGCCGGAGCTGCCATCTCTGCCTGTTTATATTGCTTCGCTCTTGTTCTTCTCCAGATTCCACTTTGACCGGTAAATCAAAGACACTAAATTTAGAATGTTATGAATGTGCGTGATTGGTAAAACTTCTGAGACTCATTCTTGTTCCTTCCCAATACTATGCCACGGGCCTCAACGAACCAGGATCCAAAATTGAGTCACAGTACAAAGAGAATTTATGTATAGGTCAAGTACAAATATTGTTTGCAACGTCTTGAGAATAAAGATCATTGCTGTATCGGAGCTGCAGAATTGGCTTCTAGGGAAAGGCGGCGGAGGTAAAATGTTGAAATTCTGAGTAGCTGTTTTTGGTTTCAACCATAGAAGAAAAAAATCAGTTTCTTGTAAACATATAGTTTTGTGAACATTTTGATTTTTCCGTGGTGATTCTTGTTACGTTTATTTGTAAAACAGGAAACTGTATTCATTTATGACAATGTATTGTTTATATATATATATATATATATATATATATCAATAGACACAAATCAAATTTATAGGTGTAGTACTGTATTTGTGTTCATTGGATTCTCCCATTGTGACTTGTAGTTTTATGAAACAATGTTTGTATGAACCATAAGGACTTTAATGCTTGATATGAGTGGTTGGTTTCAGAACTAATTAATAGGACTTCAATGATCAATGTAATTTATTGTTTTTATCATGGAAATGGTAATGGAAAAAGAGAGAAGAGAAATGAAGAAACACAGAGCCCAAAAATGGCAAGTACCATGCATGAGCTGAAGGTTCTTGGGCTGAATACATGCTGGGGAGAGAAGATGAAGAAACTAGGGCTCCTCTCTCTCTCTCTCTGCTATATATATATCTGCATCTGCTTCACATAGCTCTCTGTAGAGGTTAAGAAATGGAGCCTCCTCTTCTCTTAAGCAGCTTCAAGACTGGTAAGTCCTATCTTCTTCTTCTTCTCTGCTTAATCTGCTTCCATGTATATGCTATGCTTTGGTTTTTATCTGCTCCTAAACTGAACATTATTACATAGTCTTTTCAAGTGCCCATGGGTTTAAGGTTTCATGTTTTAGCCCTTGGATTATGGTCTTGATTATTTGTTTTGTAATCTTTTGGGGTATTCTAGTTTTATAAATTTTAATTCATGCGCTGATTTAAAAAATCGTGTGTGTTTCGATACAGACTTGATAAGAGCTTTCCTTGTAGATGAGCTGCTGCTAGCGTTCCAGAATTTCACAACGAGTAGATGATGCAGTATTCTGGGTGCTCTCACGGTTTGTTAAGTCTTTCATTATGTTTTTTTTATGCAAACATGTTATATTGACCTCAATTATCTTATTTAATTCTCACACGCTCTATTTAATTTTTTTTTCCACACATTATCGTTTTGTATATAGACCATTCACACCGTCTACCGTGACATTCTCCAACACAAACATATCATACTTGAGAACATGTCGTCCTTTTCTCACACTTTATACTAAAACAAGGGTAGCAGCCGGGCTCAAAATGTTATTTGAGAATCATAGTGTTTTTGAAAAATACCATGACTCAAAGAGCATTGTGAGATGAGCTGTTGTACTCGTTTCAATGTAAGGTTGGGGGGAACGACGATGTTTCCTCAAGTATTTAAGGTTCGTGTTCGGGGATGTAAAGGAGGACGGTGTGAATGATTTATCAGCAGAATAATAATAAGTGAGAAAACTAAATGAAGTGTTAAGTTTATATTAATATATTAAACGAGTTTACTCGTAAGTTCATATACAAAGATTTGAAAGGTAGCCTCAATCACGTCACATTGTAAAAATGCATGTTGAACGACCAATTGACATGTATAGAGACCTCCACTTGATAGTTCTAGTTTGGGGTTGAATCGAACTTTAACATGGTATTATGCAAAAACCCACACGTAAGATAGAGTATCGAAGTTGTCCCACATTGACCAAATTAAGTGACTAGTCAAACAAGTACTAAAAACATGTTTTCAAAACCCAACTTTTCCTTCTATCAATTATTGCTCAACTTGATATTTTTTCAAGATGAAACCAAACTTGCAAGAGCCAATCCATGGATTTCCTTTTCTTCCCTTATCAGCCTTTTGTGCCCCCACATCTTAATGTACAGATAATAGCTAAAATTCATATCTCACACCTAAGAACCTACGCCAAGTGGAGTCCAATTCCCTCAACATTATTGACGTAGTATTTGGCCCCTTCTCCTTTGTCTTTGAATCACCTCCTCACCAGCTCTTCTGGTTTTTGGCTCTAGTCTTCACATGAACAAAGTTCCTTAATCCTGCCAAACAAAAAACCCAGAATCAGAACTCTTTCATCGTCATTCTGAGAATGAAAGTGAAAGTGAAAGTGAAAGTGAGATCACCGTTCTGTGGTTCCCTATAAAACAAGAGCAATTCTAACACGACAGTGTATTGTTGTTTCATACGCTTTTCTTTCTTGACAATTCAGCAGGAGGACATGGGAGAAGCTCGAGAAGTTCAGCTACCAGTAACGGGTTAGTACTGAAAAGTTTTTACATAGCTAACTCTTTGAATTGTCATAGAAGTTTCAGAACAGATCGAGTTTTGTATTTTTCATATGGCTTTTGGATGATTCATCCATTTCTTGATCCTAAAGACGTTCAGAGGACTTATTGTCCTCTAGAAAGCTTTATTCAAGATTGTTTTCTTATTCTGTTCCTGATAAATATTTTTCTGTATCAGCTCGTGAAGCTGTTCATGGGGAAGAAAACTCCGATGAAGATGTCAAGATCCAATCAACGACTACTACAAAACCCAGAAGCTTCAAGTGGTGGGTCAAAATGGTGATCTACACAATCTGCATCCTATGCGGTCAATCAGTAGCTACAATCTTGGGAAATCTATACTTTGATAAAGGAGGCAAGAGCAAGTGGCTTGCAACGTTAGTGCAGCTTTGTGGCTTCCCGATACTCCTACCCTATTACTTCCTCTCAAACCCCAAACTAACGAGTCCTACCCAAGGGCAGCCTCCGTCTCTATTAGTCCTCTCCGCGGTATACATCACAGTAGGCATAATCCTAGCAGCGGACTGTATGTTCTACTCTATAGGCCTCCAATACCTTCCTGTTTCAACCTACTCTCTGATTGGTGTATCCGGTTTGGCCTTCAATGCCCTCTTCTCGATCTTCCTCAACTCATTGAAACTCACTCCTTACATAATCAACTCCCTCGTACTCCTCACAACTTCCTCAGTCCTACTCGCCTTTCAATCCGACTCAGAAAAACCCACCGGAGTCTCAAAACGGAATTACATAATAGGCTTCATATGCACTCTAGTTGCATCTGCAGGGTACGGTTTAGTCCTTTCCTTAACACAGCTCTCCTTCGATAAGGTAATCAAGAACCATAGTTTCAAATCAGTCATGGACATGATCATATACCAGCAACTGGTTGCTACCATCGCTGTTTTGGTGGGACTTCTAATTAGCGGGGAGTGGAAGGGCTTGGGCCGAGAAATGGAGGGTTATGAACTCGGGAAGGTTTCTTACATCATGAACTTGGTTTGGACGGCTATAGGATGGCAAGTCTGGTCTATTGGTTCCGTGGGTTTGATCTTTGAGGTTTCTTCGCTATTCTCTAATGCTATTACCATTGTGGGCACGCCTATCGTTCCTGTCTTGGCAGTATTCATTTTTCATGACAAAATGGATGGTGTTAAGGTTGTTTCTATGGTTTTGGGTGTTTGGGGTATCGTTTCTTATGTCTATCAGCACTATCTTGAGGATCAGAAGCTCAAATGTAAAGACAGAAACATCGATGAAGATCCTAAACTTCCCTAAATCAAAAGATGTTCTTCACAGACTGTACAAGTTTTACATTTCTACTTAGGACTGTCATTACCGCTACTGTTTAATGTTCTTTTCCTAGAAAGTTCCGATTTTCTTTTCACGGGCAAGGCTAAAATCTAGGGATAATTGCATATAACTACCTTCAACTATACAACTTTTCCACATAATCATCCCCAGCTACCTAAACTTCCTTACTCGTTACTGCAAGAAGTTAACTATCCAAATCGTCCATTGCTCAATGAACAAATTGAGAACGATAATCATCATATCGTGTTCCTCATACACAAAGATTTAGACATTAATCATAAGAAACGCACAAAATCAATCCAATGGAATAGAACCACAAGGCAAGAACCATATTGGTAATCTATGAATAATTAACCAACTAAAATGCAAATTCGACTCTTATTTGTTCTAATTTACGATAATCACTCATTTTTAGCCAACAATTTGGTTTGGGTTCAGTGTTTAAGAACTCAGAATCCTATCTCCATGGAACTGAACTCTCAGCTCCAATTTGACTTTCCCATAACTTGTAAGCATAATTCACAGATTAAATATGTAGAAATTAAACATTTTTCTCCTCTGTCGACTAATAATATGCAAAAATCAGATTCTGGGTTCACTCAAAATTTCTCATTTTCTTCGTTTTAGTGTTTTGAAGGATACAAAATTTAGAAATTTGAAAAGGAATGAAGCTTACTCGTCTTGAAATGCCGGCGAGGAGAGCAGACAACGGCGCTGTGTACGGCGGCGATGGCGAGGTTATCGCCGCCGCCGGGCTCAGATTAGATGAATGAAGTATTGGCATATATAACAGAACCCGCGGCCGTTTGTTCCGGTGGGACCCACCTTGATCTGGATCAATCGCAGCCGTCCATTGAAGATAAGATTAGTCACTGAAAGTCCACTACAGGTCACGAGTAAACAAACTTACTCTGCACCCGCACGTAGAGAATAACTCACTCTCTCTCTTACTCCGACGTGAACGCGAAGACCACTCCTGGTTCTGTGATTGTGTGTCACTCAGAAGAGATAAAATCAAAATCTTCCGAATTTGTTCTTGATAAGAAGAAGACAGAGAAGATACAGTGGAGCTGGAGCTGCGGATTGGATTCAGAAATGGATCGATCGATGGCTGCGAAGCTGTCGACGTGTTTCTGGACCCACGGCTTGGCCGGCCGGAGCCGTCGTCTGCAGAGGTCGAATATGGCCGGGTCTTTTCGGGCTCCTCCTCCCCGCTTTGTTGCGGCCTCCTGTAAGATGCGGAAGAGCAATTTCAGGTCCTTTTCTTCAACCCCATTTGTTCATTTCTGCTGAAACTCAGGTGAAGCTTTTTATTTGCTGTTATGGTTGACATTGGATTGAAAGTGGAGCAATTTCCTTTTTATAGTTTGCTTCTGTAGGTGGGAATTTGAGAAGTTTATGTGGGTTTTGACTATTGAACTCATATAGTGATTTGTGAGACTTCAGTGTTTGATATTGATTACTGATTTTGGATTAATTAATGCAACTGGCAAAGCCAGTGTGTGAGTGTGAGAGCACCCACTTCAAAACATTCTCAAATGTTTATTTATCTGTTTGGTGTAAGGCTTTAGTAATAAATAAATTGGACATGCCAACCATAGGTGTAGACCCAACAAAGTAAATGCAATTCTATTTTTGATGTTAGTATAATGCTATCAATTAGTCCTGATGTGTTCATGTTCTCTTGTGATGAACACTTGTATTCAGGTCTGTTGTGCTCTTGCATGAACAATTAGACTGGATTGTTCTGCCTGTAATGTATTCTTGTAACTATTCAACCAACTTCTTTGTTTCTTTAATGTTTTTTATTGGCAATGCATCAGAAGTGACCAGTTGATTTTGTTCTTTACTCTTTGGATTTCATGCAGTTCCCAACAGAAGAGACAAGATTTGAGGAAAGCTTCTCCTGAACTGCTTCCCACTGATGCAGATTTCCAGCCAAAGGGCGATGAAGATATCATGTCTAAAAGTGCTTCGACTGATAATGCTGTGACCTTGAATCAGGAAAGCATCTCTAGTGATGACATTGAAAATAGTATACTTGTCGAGCATACAAGTGTTAAAGATGATAAACCTGAAGAAACGAAATCACTGGTATTTTCCTCTAACATGATTCATATAATAAGATATATATTACATGATGTGAGATGATTCTGTTTTTTTTTTCTTCGGTTAAACGCTGTTGTTGATATTTGATTGTGAAGTTAATGGTATACATGGAATGCTTGCCCAAAAAAGTGCTTGCATTTGTAGGATAAGTTAGTAATGAAACTAATAAGTTATTTCTCATACAAGGATGGCCTGTAGACTAGGACTCTCTTTCATTTGACTTTTTTCAAGCGTGGTATTCATGTTTGACTTCAAACTTGCCCCTACCAACGCCAACTTAAAAAGGGTTGCAAAAACATAACTTATTGCAAACGGTCACTCCTATATCAGACTTCTCTATACACATAAGTTGTGTCAAGTGGCAAAAGAGCTGGCTTCTGTATAAGAGGTCTTGAGTTCGAGCCTTGATACGTACATTAGCTTTGAATTTAAATCCCACACTTGTTGGCTCAAGCCTTGGAGATCTTGAGTCTGATAAAAGAAAACTTCTACCCGAGCTGAAAACTTGATTAGGTGGTTCAAGAATGATCGTTCTTGTTATGGTGTTTATTCCCTTATACATATTCGAATCTGTATCATGTTCATGTACATTTGGTGATGTGTTATTTCTTGTGTTCCCAGAAGAAGAGGCGGCAATTGAAGAAAGCCTCAGCTGGATTGATTGATCCTGATTCAGATTTCAAGGCAAAGAATGATGAAGATAGTGTATATGTAGAGCATACAAATGAAAATGATGCTAGAAATCTGAGTATACCTCCCAGTACAAAATTACAGGTAATTCTTTTAACACTTACAGTAAGATAAGTTGGATGGATGAGATCATTCATCTTCATGCTTCTTCAATTGTAAATTGTTTGCCCACAATAAAAAAATTAAATTTGTGACTTGTGAGTATGCTTAATTGGTTTTAAAAAAATAATTGCTATTTCTAGTATTTAATAATTTGCCCCTCCACTGAACAAAAGTTCTGAACCCATCCCTGAGCTTGACTATCAAAACTTCCCAACTAGCCTGAGTAATTAAAGCACAGAGTTAAAGTTGCAACTTTATGGAAGTTGTTTTCTCCTCACAGGTCGTAAAAAAAGATGGTGAGAAGCAGCTTCCAAATGTTCAATTTCAAGATTTGACTGGCTTGATAAGAAATGCTGAAAAAAGTAAAAAACCTTACTATTGATTTATTATTCTTTTTATCTACTTTTCTCAGTGTGAACGCTTTGTTATTTTAGTTTTCATATGAATTTAGATATTGGATTATTTATTTAATTCATGCTATGTTAATGTTAGATATCCTTCTTCTAAACAAAGATCGGGTTGATGGGGTTGAAGATCTTGAGGATGTTCTCGCTGAGAAGGACACATTGGAAAGAGAAATTAACATTTTGGAGAAGAGATTAGCAGAAACTGATGCACGAATCAAAGTTGCTGCCCAAGAAAAGATACAAGCAGAACTACTCGGAAACCAGTTGGAGAAGCTACGCGATGAACTGAGTTACAGACTTGACTCTGAAAGTGAAGTACCTCAATTACATAATGGCAGTTTCAGTTCTTTTAGCGAAGAGCTTAATTCGATAAAGTCAGAGAATCAATCCCTCAGTAATGATTTAAAAGCACTTAAAGCAGAGCTTAATGAGATCAAGAACACGGACGTTTCAAATGATATAAAAGTACTGAAGGCGGAGTTTCATAATGTCAAGAACACGATTGAGCGTGTGGTAACACTGGAACAAGAATGTTCAGTTCTTGAGACTTCGATAAAGGACTTGGGATCGAAACTTTCAGTTTCTCAAGAAGATGTTTCGGACCTTTTAGCTCTAAATTCTGAATTCAAGAACCTGTGGGAGAAGGTCGAAAGCATGGAAGCCTCACTAGATCAAGCAACAAAACAAACAGATCAAGCCATTGTAGCGTTAAATCAAAGCAGGGATTTGAAGATTAAGATTGATGAACTGGAAGAAACTCTAGAAGAAGCCAAGGTGTATAAGAGATCAACAGAGAAAAGGCAGGAGTATAATGAATTGTTGCAACAAAGGATAGAACTATTAGAGGAACATATTCAAAGGTCCGATGAAGATATACACTCTTATGTTCAGTTGTATCAAGAATCTGTAAAGGAGTTTCAAGATACACTAAATACTTTGATAGAAGAAAGCCAAAGACAGGTTTCAGATGAACCTGTAGATGACATGCCTCGGGAGTTTTGGAGCCGGATATTACTTACTCTTGATGGTTGGTTGCTAGAAAAGAAAATATCAGCTGATGACGTGGAGCTGTTGAGAGAGATGACGTGGAAGAGAGATGGGCGTATTCGTGATGCATACATGAGCTGTAAGGACAAGAATGAGCATGAAGTGATGGATACGTTTCTTCGGTTGATATCATCGTCAACAAGGTAAGGATTTTTTTTGTTATAGTTTGTAGTGGATGAATAATGTTCTTGAATTTGTGCCTTTTTGTTATCTTTAGTCCCGGATTGCATGTAATTCACATTGCAGCAGAGATGGCTCCTGTTGCTAAGGTGAGAGCCATTAGGCATTTCAATTTTGTTCATTCGATATGGGCATTGTTAATATGCACCTTTCTCAATCAACTACCCCTAAGTTTAAAAAGTTTTGACAGCCCAGTAAATTTTTCCAGTCTCACTTTTCCTCAATTCTGTTAACTTTTGGGTATGAAATAACAAAAATACCCTTATGGCTTGTTTTATAAGTTGGTGGTGTGGGGGATGTTGTGACTGGCCTCAGTAGAGCACTACAAAAGAGAGGACACCTTTTGGAGATAATTATTCCAAAATATGATTGCATGGAATATGATCGTATTTGTGACCTTAGGGTATATATAGTAGCTTTGGTTCATTTGGTTTATAGGTATATATAACTAAAAGAAGGAATAATTGCAAAAAAAAAAAGGGTATCCTATTCTATTCACTTTTTTCTAAATCATAGCCCCCTTCTTTGATAATGGCAAAAAATGCCTTGAACTTGTGCTTTTGTTGCAATTTGTATCAAAATGATGATTTTACCCTTGAAATAATACAAGTTCATGGCACTTTTTTGCCATCCTCAAAGAAGAGGGCTATGATTTGCAAAAAGTGAATAGCACAGGGTACTTTTTGCAATTATCCTTGAAAGAATCCGTGCTCCAAGAGCAGATTTTGAATGCTTCTCGCTTCTGCAGGCATTGGATACGGTGGTGGAGTCATACTTTGATGGAAAATTGTTTAAAAATAAAATCTGGGTTGGCACCGTTGAAGGTCAAGAACTCTACAATTTTTTCTATAATGGCCTGGTTGGATACTCCATAATCATATTCTGACTCCAAACATGATACCACAGGTCTTCCTTTGTATTTTATCGAACCATTTCACCCCGATAAATTCTTTTGGAGAGGACAAGTCTACGGAGAGCGAGATGATTTCAGAAGGTTCTCATATTTTAGTCGTGCAGCGCTTGAGTTGATTCTTCAATCTGGCAAGAAACCTGATATAATCCATTGCCATGATTGGCAGACGGCTTTTGTTGTATGTAAAAACTTTAAAACTCTGTTCTTGAATATTCTTTAGATGTTTATGAACAATCTCTTGCTGCTTTATCAGGCACCACTTTACTGGGATTTATATGCCCCAAAGGGACTGAACTCAGCAAGGATATGTTTTACGTGCCACAACTTTGAGTACCAAGGAGCCGCGCCTGCCTCTGATTTGGCTTCTTGTGGTCTTGATGTTCATCAGCTGAATCGACCTGATAGGATGCAAGACTCTTCATCTCATGATCGGATCAATCCTGTTAAGGTTAGAATATTTGGATTCCTTTAGGCGTTCTTGAACAGAGACAAAACTCGTTGTTTTTAATGATTGTGTCTATATTACAGGGTGCTATTGTGTTCTCTAACATAATCACAACAGTATCACCCACTTATGGACAAGAAGTTCGGACTGCTGAGGTATGAACTGAACCTAGTAATACTATAAATTCCTCTGTACTGCTGCCATAGTTAACTTCAACCTATGTAAATCTCCCTTTGTCCTTTTAGCAAAAAATAAGGATTGATCGAGTTATTGTTTGACTTTTTACCAGCCCCCGTGGTCTCCAATGGGTAATTTGCACATAAATAACTTCCTAAATGAGGAAGTGGACACTTATTTTGGGACATCCACTTTAGGAAAGTAAGACACTTATTGTGTGATGAGGTCGCACAACAGTCATGTTATGTTAGTAAATATCAATTTTTATAGGGGTGATTCCTTAAAACTACCTTAATGAATCGCCCATGAACATAAAACTACCCTATAAAAATATGAACTTTAAATACCCTTTGTTCGAAACACTGTACATTAATTCATGAAGGTAGTTTTTCATTCGTGGACAATTCATAAAGGTAGTTTTAAGGAATTCCCCCATGTTTATATGTCATGAACTGCCATTTAAGTTTTTTTTACATTGCACATATGTTGATTTAAGATTTACATAATAGATCAGTCTTATTGTTCTTAACCATAAATTCTTTCTCAAGAAAATGCTGATTCCTTAGGGAGAACTAATCTTAGTGAAAGTGATGCATGCCCCTTAGATCAGTAATCCTGAAACCATACCATCATTCTCTACATTATTACGAGTCTTTAACTTCTATGTTCTACAGGGAGGACAAGGTCTCCAGTCAACACTTAACTTTTACTCCAAGAAGTTCACAGGGATATTGAATGGTATCGATACTGATTCATGGGATCCTGCCACTGATGCTTTTCTCAAAGTTCAGTACAGTGCCAATGATCTTCAAGGGAAGTCAGAAAATAAAGCAGCTCTGAGATCTTATCTTGGACTTTCTTCCTCAGATCTCAGGCAACCACTGGTAATCTTAATTTTACAAAGCATGAAATGATCAATGTTGCTAAAGTATGAATAGAAGCATTGTATCTATCTCCTTTGGTTGATTGATAATTGCTGAAGTTATGTGATTTGTATATATAACTCTACTTAGGTTGGGTGCATAACAAGATTGGTGCCACAGAAAGGCGTACATCTTATCAAATATGCGATATATAGAACATTGGAGCTTGGAGGACAATTCGTACTTCTCGGTTCAAGCCCCGTGCCCCAAATTCAGGTAAACAAATACATGCTTGAGTGATGAAAATAATTATAAAACACACTTAGCTTAACAATACAGCCAAAGAGGTAACCATCATAATGCTATTATTATTATTTTCTGAATAGATGGAATTCGAGGAAATTGCCAACCAGTTTCAGAATCACCCACACGTTCGGTTGATATTGAAGTATGATGAATCTCTTTCCCACTCCATATATGGAGCCGCTGACATGCTCATCATCCCATCTATCTTTGAGCCTTGCGGCCTTACACAGGTATATTTTCTTCTCCAACTCTGACCAACACTTCAAGTCTTAGCAAATATTTATCCTTCGTTCTCGTATGAGCTCAATTTATTTGTATACTTGCAGTTGATTGCAATGAGATATGGTGCTATACCAATTGCAAGAAAAACTGGCGGTCTACATGATAGGTGGGCTTCTTATTTTACTTACAATCAGTTCACAGTATGATGTGAAATTGTGAATCCAATTTCTATCTAATTTCAAGAACAAATTACTTACATTTTAATTTCTTTTTGTGTAGTGTTTTTGATGTTGATGATGTCACAATCCCTCACCAGTTTCAGAATGGTTTCACGTTTGTAAATGCTGATGAACAGGTATCTGTTATCGCTACATGTGCACGTTTTCTTTATCCTTTTACCATACTGTGCTATCCTCTTCCTCGTAGTCCCGCTTCCATATTTGTGGCTTTGATATGCTAAGTTCTGAAACCAACTCGACCAAAGACTTAAACTGATAGTCAAAGGCCCACGTGTACGCTTTCTTGTTGAGGGCTTAGTTAACTATAGACACAATTTGAGGTCATGTAAGGGAAAATCAAGCAACTCCACTTATTCTTAATTTTTGCAAAAAGTCGAGCATGAAATGTAAATTTTAATTTGCTGTTAATTACCCTTGTCTGTTCTAGTAATGTAGATCTTAATTTGCTGTTCAGTGTGAGGTCACCGTGAGGGGAAATCTAGTAACTCCACTTATCCTTAATTTTTGCAAAAAAAAAAAAAACTCGAGAATGAAAAGAGAGAGTATATATATATATAGATCTTTATTGGGGGGTTTTTTTGACAGCCGCTAAACTATGCGATGGAGCGAGCATTTAACCACTTCAGAGACTACGAGTACTGGCAAAAACTCGTTCAGAAGGTCATGAATCTTGATTTCAGCTGGGATTCTTCTGCAGTACAATACGAGAAGCTTTACTCTTCGTCTATAGCCAGAGCAAAGAATTCTCGAAGTTGAGCTTGTTTTACCAATAGCTCTCATTATGTCAACTACACGAGCTTCACAATGCGGCTATTTTTCCTGCTGCATCGATCCAAGTTGGGTTTCTGATCCAGAACTTGAAGTTATACCAGAGATCATCTTTCAAGTCGGCGAAGATATCATTTTGTTCATAAGAAAAACATCTCTCCTCCACAATTTGATGTGTATTAGGTTAAAACTCTCATTCTTGTATATGCTCAAAGGTGAATTTCTTACAAGATTATCGATGTAAAATAGGATGAAATGCAATAATATGTATATTTATTGGAACATAGACCGGATATGACAATGTATAGAAGTTGAGTCATTTTTTTGTTCAAGAATTTTATTCTATGTAAATGTTTTTCTTAATGGAAAATACAATGTTTTGTCACTTTGTCCGTTCAGTCACTTGTTTTAGTCTATATTAGGTTAAGAATTTGATAGACTTGTAGTAGGACTTACAATTTTTATTGTCTCTCATCGGGTTTATTTCCCGTTTATATAATAAACGTCAAGCAAATATACTCATACATATAGTAGAAGAGTATGTTCATTACATGTGTTACTAGTTTGAGCTTAGTCCATTACTTTGTACTGTCACATCATTAATTGTTATCTAATAAATTTTTACGTTTTTTGTAAATAAAAAAATTCATATACTTTATCCCTTATCAATGAGTATTCAATATTTAAGTCTTTATGGCAACATTATGTTGAGAATTGGATTGGTTGGAATATATGAACATATATCCAAAAACACGTGGCTATTTGCTATTGGATGATCCTGAAACTCATGTAGATTGTTGATATTTTGATGTCCTAAAATGGTTAAGAGAGTGCTACGTGGACACATAAAATCAGAAATCTTAATCTCACAATGTCACTGCCCAATGAGAATGAAGCTATGTAGATGTCACAAGATAGCTTCAAGCCCATATATAAGTAACGGCCCATCATAGCCCAAACCAACCATAATCTCAACCATCTCTCTTCTTTCAACTCTCGTACATTTCTTCATTTTCTCCTATGGCTGCCCCATCCATGGCTCTCTCCTCCGTATTCATCGGGGCTGCGGTCCGGGCAGCCCCGACCATGGCCTTGGGTGGCGGGCGGTATTCTATGAGAAAGGCTATCTCCAAGCCCGTTTCATCGGGAAGCCATGGTACGGCCCAGACAGAGTCAAGTACTTGGGCCCATTCTTGGGCGAGTCACCAAGCTACCTAACAGGGGAATTCCCAGGCGACTACGGGTGGGACACCGCTGGGCTCTCTGTCGACTCAGATACATTCGCTAAGAACCGTGAGCTCGAGGTGATCCACTCCAGGTGGGCGATGCTGGGAGCCCTGGGATGCGTCTTCCCCGAGCTCCTGGCCCGTAACGGAGTCAAGTTCGGGGAAGCAGTCTGGTTCAAGGCTGGGGCCCAGATCTTCAGTGAGGGAGGACTGGACTACCTGGTGTCACGGGACCAAATTTCAGCAACTAAGGTCCGTGCGGTCCCAAGGCTTTTCTCACCAAGTCAAGGCGAAATGG
>JAYMSW010000081.1:0-32593 GCA_036897725.1 Erodium texanum
AGTATGGTAGTTTAGGGTTTGTTTTAGGGAAAATAGTAGTCTCAGGGTTCGATTTGGCGGAAGAATAATTTAGGGTTTACTTTGGGAGAAAGGTATTTTTGAGTTTTTCAAAAAATTGGATTGTATGTTCAACTTATGTGATCTAAAAAGTGTGAAATTTAACGGATTGCAAATGAAAAAATTCTTTACCGGTACATTTTGCTAACCGTCTAAAATGACTGATACTTATTGTACATGTATATTTTGAGGACCGTTACTTTGTACAATTAACCTTTAAACGTATTGAAATTTAAAGTTTGTTTAATATTTTCAAAAAAAAAAGTTTGTTTAATATCAAAACTTATTTGATACACAACCAATCCGGTTCAATTTTCTGGTACAGACCCAAATTCAAGCTACCTATATTACGTACAAAACCCAACCTGACTCTTCATCTGATTGTTATCAATACAAAGGCAGACCATTATCGTCACCAGAATCAGATTCGAATCTAATTCGTCAGAGGTTGCCGACGAAATCTAGTGCTACGGAGAAAACCTGACCCGGCCCTAGGGTTTCAGAAGGAGGTTGGGGATGGGGAAGAAGAGGAAATCGATTGCGAGTAGCCTCGACGAGGTCGACCGGACCATGTACGCTTCCTTCTGCTGCGGCGCCAACTCGCTCTCGCAGCTTTACACTCAGTCCATGAACCACCAGAAGCTCTCTTTTCAAGCCGGTGAACGCCACGGCCTTGTAAAGTTTCCTCCTTTTTGTGTTTTCATTTCCAATCAAATTCGATTTTCATAGACAGAAAAGGAATGTCTTCTTCTTCTTTACATTGAAAGAATTGATCCCCAGTGATGATTAATGTTTGATGCTGCTGTCATGGTTGCTTTGTATTTGGCTATTGGATTCTGAGTAAGTTACATTGCAAAGAAGAAAATTGCAGTTTTCTTCTTCTTTGCAATGCTTACTGATTAGTACTGTCAGTCTGTTATCATTCATACTATATTACTATTATTGGATAAATCAGGTACCTTGTTGTCCACAAATGGGTTTGAGTTTTGAGGATTGAATTAATAGGTTTTAGAGAGGAGGATAGGTTTAGCTGTATCTGTTTCTGAAGAGTATTGTGGGGGGCAAAGTAGTAATGATGAAATAACATTGTTCTGCTAGGAGGGATGGCTAGTAAAAACTAAGCATTTAAGACCCATAAAATTATCTCAATCACAAACTATAATAAGATGACGAGTTTGGCTTTGTAAGATAGTGTTTAGGAGATTTTTTGACACCGAATTCTTGTGAGAGACTGAGAGTGATGTTTATTCTTGATGTATTTGTTGAAGTGTTGTTAATAAGCACATGGCTTGCATTAAAAAATAGTGGTTTTGGTGGGACTACTATTTAATTGAAGTTTGACAAATCCTATGATGCCGTTAGTTATTGTTTACTTTATGTGCAATCTATTGGATTTGAGAAGTGGACATTGAAAATTTGAAGGGTGCCTGTCTTCAATCCCCATGATGGTTAATTGAGGAAAAGTAGAGCTTGTAGATTATAGGGTGTCTGTGATTAATCCCTATGACGGTTCAAGGTTTGATTACGGTTTAAGGGTTTTGGATGATCCTCATTTTTGTTGACTTAGGTGGTTGGATTTACCATTACGTGCTTATGTAATTAAGGTTAGTATGTAGCTTTAGATTGTTCCTTCTCGTTTTTCAGGCAGCAAATTCATTTAATGGATGTTGACCAGCTTAGTTCATTCGTTCCATTAAAATCTCTTTGAGCTTATTTCAGGAGCTGAAATTATTTTTTCTAGGATTGCTGATAGGGATGTCAAAGTTTACATAAACAGTGTCATAATGGTTTTTCTTTTTCGGCTGTTTCTCTCTTGCTTCATTGGCCCATGTTCAACTTTCATATGCCTCAACTTTGAAAGGTCTTTTAGTTTTGACAGCATGCTAATTTAACTTAGTTTTTGCTTCACAGGAAAAACTATTTCAGTCGATTTTGAGACAACAAGAGCGAGGGGCAAGAGTGACCACTATGGATATACTTAACTACTTGCAGGTATGGCATTTGTGTTATCTTTTCTAAACATTCGTCTATTGTTTTATTTACTTATTAACTATGTTAAATAACTTGCATGTAGAATGAGGTAGAGGGTTGTGGAGAAGAGCCACTAGCATCACCTCGAGCACCAAACCAGCATCAACCTAACATGCATTTCACAAACTCGAGCATCACAATGACCTCGGACTCAACTCGTTCTAATCAGCCTGATCATCAATCTAAAAACTCAGTATTCTCAAACGCACTGTCAAGTCCCGTTCGACAGAGTCTGCAACACTATCACATTGCTCAAGCTCAAGGAGGCTATTATCCAAACAATTCAAACGATACAGCCATGGATATGCACTCAGATAGTCCAGCTCATGATTCTACTTACTGAACAGTGATGTGTTTATCTTGTCTAATCCGTTTAGTTTGTTATAGAATGTAAAGATTAATTCTTAGTAGATTGCTGGAACATCAAAGTTAACATGGATTTTTATGTCTTTCTGTTCATGTTTATATCCAACATTAAAGTTCACAAAATTCTTAAAAATCTAGATTGTAATGTAAACTATGTGACGTTAGGTAGAAAATTAATGTTTTGAAGCTCATTACAAGACTTTTTTTTGTTAAATTATAAAATGAAAATGTTCTGTCATTATTGATAGGGAAAAGTCAAAATTGGTCCATAAACGAAACTAGACTTGGTGGAGGATGGCAATTCCGTAATTTAACCAAACCTGTGCCACTCGTCGGAATCTGATCGCTCCAAATAATATCCAGCCGATTCAATAAGCCCTCGAGCTCCAAATCGGTCTCTTTCTCGAACAGCGACCAATTTCAGCAACAATCCGACAACATGTACGCTACGGATTGAAATCTCGGTCTTCTATTTAGGGTTTTTGTTTCTCCGATTTCCACGCCGGTTTTGCACATTTTCCTGACGATGCCTGTTTTTTTTTTTTTTTTTTTGTTCTCAGCCTGTCAGGTCGTCTTTACCAATCGAAAAACGCAGTTGACTGGAGTGTCGCCATGAGTTCATCGGCAGCTGATGCATTTCCGGTTATGCAGGTACCTTCATTGAATCATTGGTATATGGTTGTTTTGTTTGTATTTGTTTTATAGCTGTGGGTGTTGCAGAGTTTTGGATTAGACTGTTTACAGAGAGTAGAGCATATGATTATTACCTTTTGGAACCATAATCAATTGGGTTTGATTTTGCAGTTTAATGGGTTACTATTGTTGGGAATTGATAGTTATTATGTCTCAATAGTTATGTGATTAATATGTATATATGTTCACATCTGAAGCAAAAAAAAAAAAGACAACTTTTTGCTATGTGGCGATCGCCCTCAGCTATTGCTTGCTTTTGGTATGCTCATTTGGTGTTTAAGCAAGTGTTGTTTTTTTTTTCTTTTTCCATACATGCATGACAAAATTATGAAGCTAAGAGGAATGCCGTAGAGCTCAAGTTTTATTTGTGTTAGTGTTAGGAATAGCTAGCTGGACATATTATTATTCGAGCCTTGCGAAGAAAAGTCACCCTCTCTTTGCTAGCAGCAAAAAGAGGGTGACTTATGATGGTTTATAATCATTTGTATTGGCTTTAAATATGACCACTATTCTTTGTTTTTATTATCAGCAATTGGGTGTGTCAAGGTTTGAACTATTATGATCACTATTATTTTGTGTCTGACATATATGATATTAATTATCCAAAATATTTGGTGGAATAAATAGTAATGATATTTGGCGCAAAAGAATCTGTTACACATGCACTCGCATATCAGTCTATAAATTACAATATTGTTTGGTATGGCATTATTGCATTGATTTATGTTATATTACATCTATATGCAGGAAATTATGCTGGAGTTCCGTGCTGGTAAAATGGTCATGGAAGGTAAAAAGGTTGTCCCTGATACAAGAAAAGGATTAGTTCGTGTGGGAAGGGTATGGTAAACCTGTTCTTTGCTTATGTACTTTTTAGTTAGATTTACATGTGTACCAGTCATGCTAGACTTAAATTTGAAATAGTCTGCTACTTTTGATTTTTTTTTTTCATCCTTCAAACATGAATTTTATTATCATTTCTCTGTCAGGGTGAGGAAGGACTGGTCCACTTCCAGTGGTTGGATAGGACTCTAAATGCTGTTGAAGATGTATCCTAATTCTCTTGCTTCTATTTTTTTTAATTTTAGTAGAATGCTTGAGAACTTATACTTCTCTATACTTTCTCGATACAAGTTGATTAGCTCACATTTCTTAAGCATCTTCTTTTGGTGAATATTTAACTGTTCTGTATGTCATTGCTTTACCATTTATTGCTAGAACTTTGCCTTTTTCCTTAACAGATGGAATTACAGGATCAGATTATATTTCCTGATGAGGCAGTTTTTGAGAAGGTATGTTATCTTGTTTGAGTTCGTGTTTGTTCTGAGAAACTGATAACTCATTATGGAGATTCATCTATTCTTGGTTTACTCAGGTCAATCAAGCATCCGGAAGGGTTTACCTTCTGAAGTTCAATACAGATGATAGAAAGTTCTTCTTTTGGATGCAGGTTAGTTTTATTGATAATTTCCCCCTTCTTTCTCTTACACAAATAGTCTGTAAGTGTAGAGTTTTGACTCATAGTTTCCTAACTTTTCTGCAGGAGCCCAAAGCTGACGGCGACTCTGAGTTGTGTAGCTCTGTCAACTTCCACATCAATCGACCATTAGGTATTTTTTCTGCATTAAGTTGCTATGTCAATTATCATCTAACTGGAAGTAGGAGCGTTAACTGTTACCTATTGTTGTTTCATTTTGCCTATTGCTTTTTCTTCTTTATCCCGTATAAACTACCATTTGTATTAAACTCTAAGTGCTGATCCATGTGTGTATGCGCATAATAGAGTAGATATTTGTGAAACCCAAATCTGATATAGGAGTCTGCGACTTTTATGCATGAATTTCATTGTTCAGTTTGACTGCTACAAAATTTAAAGACGGACTTAATGTTGGGCCATCTAAAATTCTAAGTTTAAAGCTAATAAGCCCTTATTGCTGAGTTTTTTAGCTAGGAATTTGACGTTGTGGGTTTCATTTGCAGAGTTCGTTGCTGAAGAAGAACCTGATGTGTCTGTTCCTCAGGAAGATGATGAAGACATGGGTGAAGATGATATCTCATCAAGGTACTGCCATTATAAGAACAGGAGGCACAAATTTGAGATTTAAAGAATTAGAAATAGCAATGTTAATCATCTTTGACAACTGTTTTGGCAGCTGGGTTTGCTTTTGAGTTCATGATAACAATGATTCTTGCATGGCTACTTTGACCCATGATAGGTTATGATATGTTTGATATCTCAAATAAGTTGATTGTGACCCTTATAGTTATATACTTTACATTTCAATGTCTCCAAATTTTAAATATGATTTTATTTACTCATTTTGGACAACTTAGTTGATGTGTCTTTGTTTTGTAACTTCCAGAGCTGGAAACGTGGTGGGCCCTAACTTTGGTGCTGAAGTAACAAGTGACGTGAGCTCTTCATCTGGACCAGTGAAACTTGAGGACCTGCAAAGAATATTGAGTAATATTGGACCTACAGGTCATATCTCCCTATGAAATGAAAACCTAAAATCACATTTTTTGGTTCTTTTTTAGTTCTTTGAGCTGAGCTCTTACACATTTGCTATATGATAAATTTTGCAGATACTGATATGGATCCAGATGCAGGTATAACTTGATCTGTTGTATGCATTTATCTCTAGTATTAGCTTGTGTAAAGATAATGACACTCTACATCCAATGACTGTTGCTCTAGGTTTGGGATTAGGTGATATTTTGAGGCCTGATCTAGTAATGCCATATATTGAAACATTGCCTTTGGAAGAGCGCTTGGCTTCATACTTACCCGAGGTATGCCAGTAGTTTTGTGCCTGTGATTCCCTACATCCTTTGTTTTTAATTTTTTGCTTTAATAATATGATTATGAGGCTGTGTAGGGTCAATGGACTCCAGAGGATATATTGGAATTATTGCAAAGCCCACCTTTCCGTCAACAAGTTGACTCCTTCACTTATGTAAGGAAAAAAAATTCTGTCCTAGATATTCTTATCTTTTGACAGTACTATTTTGTTATGTGATTTGTGTGACTTTGTTGCTTGTAGGTTCTTCGAACTGGACAGATAGATTTGACTCAATTTGGAGTTGACCCCACTAAATGTAAGCATAGAATATTCTTACTTCTACAGTGGTCTATTATTTTCATGCATTTTACTATATCTGTAGTATTTAAAGCAAATCTGTATAATTGTTCACCATGGGATTCAACTTGAACTTAAATTTGACAATACTAAATTCTCTGCATCTGCTTGCAGACAAATTCACTGTATTGTCTTTTCTGGAGGCACTTGAAGATTCTGTTTGTAAAACTTCGGAGGCTGGGGATGTAAGATCCCAATCTTGTAACCGCAATAAACCCATGGATGAGTCTTAGTTATCGAGCTGGAGTTGGAGCTAGTCATGTGCATTCCATTTTTGGCACAATAGATTTGTTGAATTGCATTTCTCCTTTGACATAAAATATTGGTGAGATTCATATATATTTGAGCTCGCCTTTTTGTATGAGATTCTTTCAAGATCCAGTTGATACATCTGAGTATGAACTCAGCTTTCAGCAATTCTACAGGATGATTGAACCAGAACTAGCACTTCTCACATGAACTGATTTCTCATTGGACTCCCTAGAACTTCTCACATGAACTGATTTCTCAATGGACTCCAAATCTAAACATGGACTACAAAGATCAGAATCGTTTGGGGTAATCCCACAAACACTCTTGCTCCTTCCGTCTCCTGGCCTCCTCTTCCTCCTATGCGAGGTTGCTCGTGCACTCTCGGTTCTATTCAGAGTAGCCTTTGGGACTTCATTATCTTCTCCCTTGGACTGAAAAGTCTCGAGTATTTCAACCGCTTGGCTCATAAGGGGCCTCCCTTTGGGGTTTTGGCTAATGCATTGGCATGCCAAACCAGCCACCTTCATAAGAGTTCTAGTTGGGTACTGCCCTTCCATTCTGGGGTCTATGATCATCAGAAGCTTCTTGTTATTGTTCAAGAGAGGTCGCGCCCACTCAACCAAGTTGTGCTCTCGGCTTGGCCTGCTTTTGTCCATCGCTCTCCTCCCAATAAGCATCTCCAGTAACACCACTCCAAAACCATACACATCACTTCTAGCAGTCAAGTGCCCTGCTCAACAAATTACATAACATTGCTTAGTTATGTCGACAATCAACAGTGAATGCACTAAAATCTGGTGATTAAAACCAAAATGGGTTTGTTTTTTTCTTTTTCTTTTACTAAAAAGAGGTGAAAGATTTCAAAATCCTAGATGTAACACTATGAAATAGACATAGCTCGATATATAGTCAAGTATCAAATAGGTTACCAGTCATTACATATTCTGGAGCAGCATATCCATATGTTCCCATTACTCGTGTTGATACATGTGTCTGGTCTCCCATAGGCCCATCTTTTGCAAGCCCAAAATCTGAAAGCTTTGCATTGAAATCCTGCAAAGTTTTCGTTCAGTTTCAGTAGTAGAAGTTTATAGAACTCTGCATGCTAAAAAATATTCCTTCCATGAACAATTTAGTAAATGAGTTCAATTGTTACTAACTTTGTTCCTTTCAACTTTTAAGACTTTGATTTATGTTATAAACAGCCTAAGAAGTACTGAATTGTTGAAATATCAATCATAAATAACAAAAACGAGGTCTCACAGCATCCAGCAAAATGTTTGCTGTCTTGAAATCACGGTATATGATAGATCTTTCAGCGCCATGAAGAACTGCAAGGCCCTTTGCTGCATCTAAAGCAATCTTCATCCTTTTCGGCCAAGTAAGAGTACTACCAACTCCTATCAAATGAGATATTATAAATTAATGGCACGAAATATAGAGCAAAAAACATGCAGGACAGTGTCATCAAGTGCTTCAGCATGATAAGAGTCCATTGCAATCAAGAACAAAATGTCAACTATAAGATGTTGCAGGGATGCTCTCTGTCTTCTTCCATGTTATCTCTTCTTTAAAGTTCTACATTTAGTTTAAGGTCTGCTAGTGGAGCTTTAACACATGTTTTTCTAAGGTACTGTCAAGTACAAGCAAATGGAGAACTAATATCAGCCACTTACTGCGAAAAAGATGTTTTTCTAGGTTGCCACCGGCCATATATTCATAGACCAACAGTCTGTTATCATCCTCGCAACAATAACCAATGAGCTTCACAAGATTTGGGTGACTAAGCCGTCCTAAATAATTAACTTCTGCCTGCAAAACAAATAACCATAACAAGATATGAGCTTATTTTCCTGCCAATCATAAAAATCACCCCCTAAATATAATAACTAATTTGACATATGTAAGAAAATAGGTGCTCATATATTATTATTAGAAAAATGTCTTTCCCCAATTTGCACTGATAATCATCACATTGAACTTACTACATTCAGTTTTCAACCCCATTTCCCATGACATTCACCCTCTTCTAGTTGATGGTAATCATTATAAAATACGATACACAAGCCATCACTTAAATGACATTCATTACAGTTGTAAATACATGCATAAATATAAGTATGTGCATTAATTGAAGAAGGAAATGATCATTTTCATCCTAATTCAAGCCCAATGATCCAGAAGACACTGACAAAGCAAAATTGCATCACCAATAGGTAGAATAGAATGCAATCTTGGAAAATATAATCAAAGACAGTTTATGTGACAACTATGCTCCCTTCTTGGACAAATTCTAAGTGAAAGTTACTACTGGATATGCTCGAGTGCTGATTGCATTTTGAGTCATGTTGATTTGCAAGTCTCGGTCATCAACAAAATGTTTCTACAGTTTCTTAGTTTAAAACAACAGAAGATCTATAGTTCTAACACTAGAAGAAAAACAAAATATAGGAAGAAAATAAATACTGAGAAGCATGACAAAGCAAATACCAGCCATTCCCTGTCACCTTGAAACCCATCTGGGTTAAGATCCTTTATAGCAACTTGTGTGGTCTTGTAGCCTGGTCTCATGCTCTCATCTAAAACTCCTTTGTAAACAACTCCAAACCCACCCTCCCCAATAATCAAATCAGGACGAAAGTTCTTTGTGGATAATCTCATCTCCTCATATGTAAACATATCAACATTACTGTATCTAGGATTTTGACGAAGTTCATTGACATCCTTGGGACTGGGAGCCACTGGAGTTCTTGTACTTCTGCCTTCATATTCTCTATTTGATGTCATTGGAAATGAATCAGTCGCATCCACTGAAGCCAAAGCTTCACTTTGAAAAGAGACAGCATTAGACTAAAGGCAAGTAATGAGCCTAAGTGTGAAATGCAATATTGACAATTTTTGCTACCAAACCGCCCCTTTACCACATTGCAAATTCAACTAAATAGTAATTTGAGTTTTGTAAATTACTTCTCCTAGTCCTAGTTATTAGTTCATAGTCAAGTTTCCACAATGAGGCAACTCCAATTTAGTAATTAGAAGTCCTTTTCACTTTACATTGCTCTCTATTTTCCAAAGTTCAATTTCAGGATCTAGTTTTCAAAACATTTTCCAACAAATGGCAATTTCCACATGCAACATAAGTTCCTAGTTTTAGTTGAACTACTAGAATCAAAATTACATATATTAGGAAAAATACCATGCAGCTACTACTTAAAACAGCATCAATCCAAACAATTCAACCAAAACCTATTTCCGTACAGTTCAAATCAATCTCATTTACACATACCCATTTTCCAGAAATCCAAAAACAAAATCAGAAGAAATGAAAATTACCTGGGAAATTCTTATAAAACTGACGACTTTCTTCGCTGCTAAAACAACCCCGAACTTGAGTCCGGAACCGAAAACCCCAACCTGTATTCACATTTCACCAGGCAGGCATCGCACAACACGACCCTTCCTGCACCATTAACATTAACCAGATAGCTTCAAAGATGCGAGATCAACACATTCGCGTCACGACCCAAAAAAGCAACGAGAACAAAATGTCTGGTCCAAAGCCTGAGAAATCTCGGGGATACGGAAAGAGGTCAAGCTCCAATCTGGGTGGAGGAGAAAGAGAGAGAGGGGTTAGAGATAGAGAAATGGAGTGTCCGTTGGGTAAGGGTCAGCGAATCGGGGCCAATTCAGCCGCCGAAACCGCCAAACCAACCGAAAGCCGATAGTGCCAGCAAATCTTTTCCTATTCACTGGGCCGTAGCCCGTATCCTTCAACACTGGGCCGAGCCATGATGGGCCATTGAAGCCCACCACTATTTTCTCTTACGACACGTTTTGCGAAGAACATGGAGAACCGCATTTACTCGTTGAATACTTATACGGTACAATACAACAAGCAAACATATTCTATATTTGATGGGCTGTGGCCCGTATCATTCAACACAGTGCCGGGCCAAAATGGGCCATCTTAAGCCCAAATACTTTCATGAGCCCAAATTGCTGTTACGACACGTTTCGCGAAGAACATGGAGAACCGCATGTTTCCGTTGAATACGTACAACACAAACATATCATAGGAGCCATGCACAAACCCTAACCAGCTCAAAAAAAAAAAATCTCCGTCATCATCATGAAACAACCTAAGGAAACCCGAAAACGCATAACGATCTTCACCATGATCTTGCTTCTGTTCTTGGGAGCGTCAGGTAACACAATCAAAACAAAAACATTTTCCCATGAACTTTCTTTCCCATGCATGCATCAAGTACATACGTGCCTAATTATCTATATAAATATATCGATCTCATTCGATTATAATTTAAGGTGTAGCGGAGGGTTCGTGGGACGGTGAGAACGAGTTGATAGAAGAAGAGTTGATGATAATGGAGAGAGCGCCGATAGGGATGTGCGACGAGGTTTTGTATAGCCGGAGATGCGAGGAGCTGCAGTGCAATATAGACTGTGGGGATAGGCACGGTCACGGCCCTCTCACTAGCTTTTGCCGTCACCAAGGCAACGCTCCTTCTGATTCTAATTGTGTTTGTCGCTACCATTGCTAATATATTAATTTTATCATTTATGTTCTAAAATGAGTGATCATTGTTTTCAGATCTAACATGTTATTTAATCATTTTGGAAGATATAATTAGGACCTTAAGCACTAGCCAGTTTCAACTTGGATTAGGCCGATCGAGTCGTTTTTACTGCCAATTAAAATAATATGTTTAGTGGGTATTGTGGTTGTTGCCCAGAATTGTGTGAAATTGTGCAGTATAACGTTTTTTTTTTTTTGTAACTAATCAATTAGTGGTGTTAATGTATTTAGATAATAAAGTGTCACTTTCGGCTAGGTTTTGATACCAGTTTTGGTTGGTTTTTGGTATCGGCTTAGGATATGTTTAGGTGTCAGACTTATGTATACGTTGTTTGGTTTAGATGCGCTACAATGCGCCTCGGTCATCTCATTTTTGGTCTAGTTTTGGTCGTATGCGACACACGAGCTTGCTCAATAAGAAACTGACCGTAAGAATTTACTCCCGTCAAGTCTAAGTTTTGTAAAGGCTTATGTCCTTTCGGTTATTTATATATATCTATTAGTTAGTATACAAAATTAACGGCATTTATATTTTAAAAAAATAAAATCAATTAGTAGCCTTAGACTATCTAGAAAATAAAGTTACAAATAGTCGAAGGCTATTAATTGATTTTATTTTAAAATAATTAAACAAGCCACGTCACTGGTCATGCTCTGTATTTGAAGACCTTGTTAGAAATGTTTTATAAGTATTTTTTTTTAGGGTTAATCGCACATTATTATTTTTACGAAATGGCTACAAAAACATAATCACATATAGTGGATTCATGAACACACATGATTCCATAGTTTATTTTTCCCGTTCGTCTCTATCCTCACAAAGCTTAATTAATTTTTTAATTAAGTAATGTTTGATACCCAACCATAACTCCCCCTGATTTATATTCTCTGATAAAAAAAATCATCAGGCAACATTTTTAGTAAACAAAAACAACATGTGAAATAAGTAGGGGTGTTCATTAAACTCTTTCTGAGACTGTGACCGAGGATTGTGCTACGGGAACAAAGGCTGGTAGAGAAGCCCGGTATTTTCTGGAAATCCCATCATCAAGTTAAGGTTCTGCAACGCTTGACCAGAAGCTCCTTTCACAAGATTATCAATCTGCATCGAGTATATTATAGCTCAGCTAGAGTGGAATGACCATTTTTGCAAACATTTCAACTAATAATAAAATAAGAAAGTTTTTTTTAGTGCAAGATTGGAGGATTTTTACATACCACAGATATAATTATTGCTCTTCCAGGGATTCGATCGGGAAAGACGTTCATGAAACAATAATTAGATCCTCTGACATTTCGAGTGTGAGGAACAGCTCCTTTCTCCAACAGAATTGCGAATTCTTCCTCCTAAAACCAAAAGAACAAAGACAACTCATTCACTTCACATTCAAGTGGCAGAAAAACATCTCTTATCGAAATTTGATGTGATCAGAGAGTCATTACTATGTAAAACATACCTTGTATGAGATCTTAAGTTGTTGGTACAGATCCTCAGTTGTCACTCCTGGAGCCATTTTCACGTATATAGTTGATTGCATGCCACGACTCTGTGTAAAGCCGGAATAATGAAGGGGGGGAAATGTTCAATGCTCTTGAAATTAACGAAAGATTAGAATTAGTTAATACATCGGGTTTAGGTAGTACCATCGGCATTAAGTGTGGAGTGAAGCTGACAGTAACTTTTGAATGGGCAGCCTCAGATAATCCCTGTTCAATTTCTGGAACTGAAATGAACAGAATTAAAAAGCCACATTATTGAACAATTCCAGTCAAAACTTATATTCAATTGATGTTTTATGAATTACACAAACTTAAAAAAGAAATGTCTAGAACGAATAAGCATACGTTATCATATTCTTATTGAAACAAAATATTAGTATGCTTTGATTATTACAATAAATATTTTTTTATAGCATATAGCTGCATGAGTTTATTCTCGATAGAAGCACAAAAACTTACCATGGCGATGCCTGGTTATACCATAAGAATGAATTCCTTCAGCTATTTCAGTATACAAATTAGACTCCTTGGCACCACGTCCTGTAGATTGCATCAGAGATCATAAATTTACTAGTGATTTGAAAGATGTTACAAAGTAAATTTACTAGTAATTCAAAAGCCAACCTGCTCCACTAACACCCGATTTTGAATCAATAATGAGATTTTCAAATTCAATAAGTTTTGCCTGAATGCAAGCAAGATAAATGAAAATCAGAAAACCATAATAATAAAGATACCATCAAAAGTTTAGTCAATGAAATGGCAAAGTCATTATATTCTGAAGCTCTCAACAATAATTCACCACCTTAATCAAAGGAATGAGAGGAAGTTGAATAGATGTGGGATAGCAACCAGGATTAGCAACCAGACGTGCATTTCTAATTTCCTCCCTTGAAACCTCAGTCAAACCATATACTGCTTCTTTCTAGGACCAGGTAATAAAATGTTATCTATCTGAGTAGGAAAGTAAAACAAGAAAATCATAATAGCCATAAGAAAGAAAGAAAAAAAAATCGAGTTTTCGGTGACAAATTAAGGTACACAAAGGGAAGGAAAAAATTTAATGTACCTGTAACTCTGTTGCTCTGTGTGGTTGACCATACCACTCTTCATATTCAGAAATATCTCGCAGCCGAAAGTCCTGTAGATTCATCAGATATTACTTCAATGAGCACATTATCCTAATGTTTGAATTTGGTGCATGCTATATGTAAGTGAATCAGAAAAAAGAATGTGTTTTATATAAGTGGGTATCAAAAACATACTGCAGAAAGATCAACAATCTTTAGATTTCTTGGAAGATCTTTGATAATATCCTGAGTTGTGCCATGGGGCAGGCAACAGAACACAGCGTCAATATCAGAAAAGTTCGCATCCTTGATAGCAACCATATCTGGCAGATCCTGGAAAGAGAAATGATCTCAGCCATTGAAATCACAGCACAAAATAGTAAAGCTGGCATATTGGAGTCATACTTGTGAGATCAGATGAGGAAATACTGAGCCAATTGATTGCCCTGCTTTTCTGTCAGCAGTCATCAGTGTAATGCCAAAGTGTGGATGGTTTGCAAGAAGCCGAACAATCTGTGCAAAAAGAAAGACGTACATGGTATAATGAAAAGAATTAAAAGATGACTAGATGTATATTAAGAGTGGGAAAAACAAATAAATACTTCTCGAGTGGATTTTTTTTATTTATCAATTTCCTTACTTTCTTATCAGAAAGAAAAATGGCAGAAAAAAATAACCTTAATAGATATATAGCATATATGGCTAGTTAATATACCTCTGAACCAGTGTAGCCACTAGGTCCAAAAACACCAATGCGAACACTTTTCTCGGAATTCTGAGCTTTCTTTTCTGAAAACTGCAAGCTGTGGGTCGATGAAGCAGCTGAACTTCTAATGGGTAGCGTCTTAATATATCTCTTCTTAGCATTCAAAAGCCTAGATTCATTCTACAGAGCAAATGAAAAAAAAAGGAGGAAAATATATTCAAATTTATATCTCCTGCTGAATACAAATATGATCTCCATAACAGCTCTGTTCTCATGAAATTTATCAGGAAACAAATAGAGAGGCATAAGGAGTAACAAACCTTCCAGAGACATCCTCCACCACAAACCAAACTGAAAGTTGAAGTGCTCATTTCCTATTATAACAATCGAGATATCAAAAGCAAGAAAAGAGATGTTGGGATGTGAAATCAGGTTTGTTTCAACTTTGAATCAGCAGTTAGTTTGGAGAATACAATGAGCTTGAATCACAAATTTGTTAAAAATCAGCACTTAGTTTGTTTAAAGTTTTGGGACAATTTCAGCCTTAGGTGCCACGCTAGCAAAAACATTTTTTTTATGAGCCACGCTAATAGCCTTAAATCATTTTCACCCATTCCATGTTCATAACAACAAAAGAAACGAACCCATTAACTGCTAATTAAAAATGAAAAATTGGAAAAGAAACTCAAACCCACTATCTTTAATTTTCTCATGAACCAAACAATACAAGGAAAAAAAACAAAGTAGCCGAGACAAAAGTGGGACTCTTGACATACATGGCTATGCAACTTATGTCCCCAAAAGCTAAACCAACACATAACAACATAATGAGAATGACAATGTGAATGATTCCCATTCCCTCCAAACCTTTAAGTACTCCTAAACAGGATGAGATCTCGCTAATCGAAAAATGAATAGATTCAATACCACAACTTGAGGCCTCAATTACAATTTCATACACCAGCAATCCAAACAATGTACAGCTACATTTGCACAAAACACCAAACCAAATAAGCTTCAGGTTTTCAAATTCTCTGAACCTGAAAATGCACTTCGAATTTTTCATTATGAAAGAAATGGTGATGATTTGTAGTACCAATAGCCACTGAAGCTTCATATAAACACTCAAAATTAAGGAGAAAATGTGTGTATATATATATATATATAAAATATATAGCTTCAAATAAGAGTATCAAAATCTGGTACAACAATATCAAATTAAATTAGCAGAACCAGCGATTTTTAGCAGAATATTAATGTTCAAGAGCTCACTTGTAGTTTGTAGCGATCTGGACGCCGGATAGGCGGCGACGGGAGCAAGCGGAGTAGCGATGCGTTGCTGGCGCAGAAGATCTGTCGTGGACCGTAAATGGAGTGGCGATAAATTAAGAAAACCACCCGGAAGTACGGGTCGGGTCCTCATCGATCCCGTTTGGTCCAATTTGGTCGGGTCGACATTATTACTAACCGCGATATTTAAATCAGATTAAACCGAGGATTTTAGTTTTTTTTTTATATATATAAAAAACATAGTATACGTAGTAATTCAATTAGATATTTAGAGAATGCAACGTGAAATTGATTTGAACGCAATATAAAAATGATAAAAGAAACAAATTAATTGAGTTCAATTTTTCAATAATACTTTTTCTTACAATTATCTAATGTTTCAAATTTTCTTCCTTTTTTTTGACAAACAAATCAACAAATTAATTAACTAGTTAAATTTTTACTATTCTTCATGGTTAATGACAATGTTATAGAAAAGAAGGTAATTCCAATGTATTACTTTTAAGGAAGCACCATATGAAAATAACTATAAATTATGTTTTTACAGAATATACGATATTATTATAATATCGTAAATTGTAAATGACGATAATTATCATATCTATGAAAATAACGTGTATAATAATTATCAGTTACATTTGATACTAAATTGTGGTTTAACTAGAAAAAGATATACAAATTTTTTTTATAATCTTCACTTGTGACCAATCACACAATCACTAATTCAGTGTCAAAACTTTAACTGAAAAAAAACGCTTTATCATTAATATCACTTCCAAAACCTCATTTCTCACACTCATATACAAACAAACAAATAAAAATCGCTTTTTTTAGTTTTCTAAATATAAAGAAATTTAAAAGTATCATTTTTGAAAAGGCAAAAGAAAATAATTAGAAAATATATATATATATAAAACACGGTTCTGGTGTTATTGCAAATATTTTAATCCATTTTTTTTTTCAAAATAAAAAGGATGTATAACTCACTTGCAAGTACCGAGAAACTGTTTACATGAGGGGGACGTGGCAGCGCGGGATTGGCGGGTGCTTTCCTGATGATCGTTGAGCGTTTTGCCACGTGGACGATGAGAGATTCGGACAAATGTGAGTAAACTCACGCAGTACACGCCCCTATCTGATCTCCACTGTAGCAAGCAAGCAAGCAAGCAAAAAAGAAAATAAATAAAATACAAGGACAGAGAGATATAGCAAATAGCGCAAAAGCTCTCATCTTTCTCTCCGCGGTCTTCTCTTCTCTTCGGTCTTGGTCTCCTGCGAAGACACCAGCACCAGAGGGTTCGATTCTTGCCTTCTCCTACTTCTATTGCCGCGATCTCGCCTCCTGCTTCGTTTTCGAGCTCTCGTCGCTTCGACATCGGAGTCGCGCGCTCGAGCTCTCTCGATCGAGGTGTGTTTTGTTGCTGAAACTGGGTTTGGCTGCGAGTCATCAATTCCTAATCGTATCTATGGAGTTGGGTCTCTTTTTTTGTTTTGGCTCGTATTTTGTTTTTGTTTTGTTTTGTTTGGGTTTGAAGCGTGTGGGAGCTGGTGGCGATTTGTGCTTGAAATGTTTTGTTTCTGGGTTTTGAGAGAATTTGGGCTTTTAGGGTTCATAGGAGGGATTCGAGTTTTATATTTTTTGCTTTATTTAGTGGCTCGAGTTCTTCTGGCGTATTTTTTTGGTGGGAAAGTTGAGTTTTTTGGCTCACTGCGTATCCAAATGCTAAGGAGACGGAAGATTTTGATTTTTGGGGGGCTTTATTGTGTTTTTGGAAATGTTGAATTGTTGATCAAAAACATTAAATTCTGGTTTATATATTTGTGTGGGTAGTAATTATTTTCCGTAAATGACTGCTTTCAGTTTCTGGGTTGGTTTTATTTGGTCGGATTTGCATGATTTCATTAATGGTTATGTTAAACGAAGTATTTTTTTTTACTGGAAAACTTGTTGCCCTCAGAATAATTGCTTAGAGCTCTCAATTTTAGACCGAGCAATCTTAATTAAATATTGGTAGGCTTAAAGAATAGGTCACTTTCCTTAAAAGGTTGGTTAGAAGTTGCAGTATGCTTTGGAATTCACTGAAATAGCTGAAGCTCTCAGCAACATTTATTAATTTTAGGGCTTTGATAGTGCTTCCAGTCGCACGAAGTCATCTGGATTAGGAAATGCTATGATTGAAGGCCCTAATATGGAAGTTTGCATTTATTATGTGTTTTGTGCTTTCATTTTGTGATTTGCTTGCTTGGTTCTGTTTAGAGTTTAATGACATTTTGTGGAAATATTTTTATTTTAGGCCTTTGTTGTTTGCGTTGCGGGCATTCAGGAATTCTGATACTGTAAGAAATTTTTGAAGGTTGTGCTGCTTGAGCTGGGAAAATGTTGGAAGGCAGTCCAAAATTCACTGGCGTAATTGGCCTACAACATGATAACAACTATTATGATTTATCAGGAGGGTTTTATCGCAAACTTGGCGAGGGTTCCAACATGTCAATAGAAAGTTTTGGAAGCTTGCAAACAAGTAACGGAGGAGGCTCTGTTGCAATGTCAATAGATAACAGCAGTGTTGGATCAAACGGTTCCAACACTCGTATGCTGAATCACCAAGGGTTGAAGCGGCGTGCCAATGACAATTACTCCGTTGCACACAGTGCTAATCACCGAGGAGGAAGGGTATCACATGCTTTGAGCGATGATGCCTTGGCTCAAGCTCTAATGGACAGCAATTCCCCGACACAAGGACTTGATAGTTTTTATGAGTGGACAATTGACTTAAGGAAGCTTAATATGGGGCCGCCTTTTGCACAAGGAGCTTTTGGGAAGCTCTATAGAGGTACTTACTGTGGAGAAGATGTTGCTATCAAGCTCTTGGAGAGGCCCGCAAATGACCCGGAGAAGGCCCAGTTGATGGAACAACAATTTCAGCAGGAAGTTATGATGCTTGCCACCTTAAAGCATCCCAACATAGTTGGGTTCAGGGGTGCTTGTCGGAAGCCAATGGTGTGGTGTATTGTTACAGAATATGCCAAAGGGGGCTCTGTTAGACAGTTTCTGATGAAGAGGCAAAACCGGGCAGTGCCATTGAAATTGGCAGTGAAGCAGGCCTTGGATGTTGCAAGGGGGATGGCATATGTGCATGGGCTTGGGCTGATTCACAGGGACCTAAAATCGGATAATCTGCTGATTAATGGGGATAAATCTATAAAGATTGCAGATTTTGGCGTGGCCCGTATTGAGGTGCAGACTGAAGGAATGACACCTGAGACAGGAACATATCGCTGGATGGCTCCGTAAGATTTCAATCCTTTAGCTTTCAATATCTCAATCTCATGAGTCATGTTAATAGTAATACTCTCTTTTTGTTTAAACTGGTCTTTCTGCAATGTTACTTTGATCCCCTTGTTCCTTATATCGTATGATGGGTACATCTTAACATTGTTCTGTTGGAAATTTCTTGAGATGGCAGCAAAGTGCACTATGTCAGGGCGACATAAATTATTTGTTGTTTTGTGATATACATGATTCTTCAGGGCTTGCAGATGTCAAGTTGTATTCATTAATGCTAATTGGCAACCTCACCATTGCTTACATTTGTTTATCATCTATTCCTGATTAGACGATCTGATTTACATCAATGGCAGTCTCTGTAGTATTATTTCTGGCATTTAAGCTATTCAACTACTGCACTACAAATAATTTGGTTTCCAATCCAATATGAGCTGTAGCCTTGTCTGGGCTTGTGATCTAGATATGTCGGTCGGTGATAGTACTTGATTGCTAATTAAGTTTATTATGGTTGAAATGGAAGTCTATTAGCTAAAGTTTTGAAGTGGTTGAAGTTTTGATTGTCAAAAAACTAATAGCTATTCGTTAATGACTTGCAATATATGTATATGTGTAAGATTATAAATAAGTAATGCACATAGATGAAATAGTTCTAATTGCCACTGCCAACTTGACCCAGCCTTTATGAGTTAGGGTTAAAATAGGTTAGTTTTATTTCTTCTCCAATTCATAGTCAGAACCTAAAGTTTTCTTAGTGTACTTCTTTTCTTCACACTTGGAGATAGTTAACCTTGTAATTAATATAATGAATCTAACGTGGGTGTAAAATATGCGAGCGTAAAGAGACTGTTTGTATTATACATCTTATAGAATCAAAATTATATGTGAAACATGTACCAATTATGTGTCAGTAGAAATGTGGGTCTTGGAACTTGGTTGTGAACTAGGTTTCTTGTCAAAAAGAATCTACCTTTGTAGTTGCGTAGGAGGCTTCCTTACTATATTTTTGTATGCCCACATATAACCAAATTGACCAAGCCTTTAATAGTTTAATGTTTTAAGCTTAGTGTGATATTAGGTAGAATATTTTCAGAATGATTTGGCGGTGAAGGCATTTATGGAAATTTATGAATATCGTGAATGGGGGACGGGTAAGTGAATCTTTTGCCGTGTTAATAAATTGTAAAAAGTAGAAATACATCCAAGCGAATAATCTCCATAATGTTTCATTGAGCAATTTTCTTGAATAAATACACTAGGATATTCCAAAAAAAAAGTAATTTAATCCTGGTTTGAACCGGACAGACTGCTTCAAGTCATCTTTGGAAGCCTATTGCCACTCTGCTGATTGAACAAAGCAACTTGTTTTTTAAAAATATGCCAAAATATTACTAGGTATTTTAGAAGTGTGTGAATTTAGGGATAGCAGAAGAGCCCTAAGAGAGGTGAAGGCCAAGGAAATCCTTCACTGGATCATGATTTTGGAAAAGACGACAACATGTGTAACTTGAGAATGCATTTACTAAACAAATACTAAAACTGGGAACTTGTGTTTAGCCTTTTTAGTCAACTTGGAGGTCGATGAGAACTACGTTCTATGTCAAAGTATCATGTGTGTTTGAAACCAGTTGAGAAAAATAGAATAAAGTTTAAGTTGGAGGGATCTGCCGTTAGGATTGAATAGCTATGTAGGGTCGGCCATTCAAAGGGCTTATTAAAGCTTGACTTGGTTAGTTGTGGCTGCATGGTCTGTGCCCTCTTGTAAACATGGTAAAATGGAATAGTGCTGCCATGAAAAAAATTAATTGGGATTCAGGTGAGCGGAACCCACTAAATAGACTGATTTAGAATCACAAAATACTATGCAAGTGCGAGATGTTTACCAAGATATATTTATAAAAAAAAAGTTTGCCTTCCTCTTTGGAGATTTATCTCGTAATCTACAGACCCATACGCTCTTTCTACATTTTTGCTTTCCATGCTGCAGTGTCCTTTTTAAAGACCCTTAGCTGAAATTTCTATTTACATTTGTCCTCATACTAGCAGCCCCTGGTTGTGATGTTACGTTACACTTGGGGTAACTGAATACAATTATCTCCTTTGTCGTTTAGTTCATATCCGTCTAAAATAGTTTTAATGAACAGTTCGAATATAAAACTAAGTGCATGCGTTATGTAGTTGGTTGGCTGTTTTTTTTCTTCTTCTGTATAAATGTTTTTTTTTTAAAAAAAAAAAACTGACTCACTAATTTTTGATTACGGATATTTATCTGTTTAGGTCGAAAATGCATTTCTTTTTGTGCTTCTTACGTGTCATTTGTCTGTTTTTCTCCAAGTCCTTGAATTTATTATGGATATCTTTGTCTTCTTTATATGGTAATTAATAAATTGCAGCGTCTTGTTTATGCTTGTTGACAATCTTGCTATAGATTGGCCGGTAGCTCTAAGTTTTCAATTTTGGCTGAGCTAATGCTTCTTATGGCATTTTATCGGTTTTGTTCAATCTTAATTTATGATAGTATATTGCTGGGGATTACTTGAATGCATTGCTTCTTGTATTTTGGTGTGCAGGGAGATGATCCAGCACAGGCCATACACACACAAGGTGGACGTGTACAGTTTCGGGATCGTTCTGTGGGAACTGATCACGGGGATGCTTCCCTTCCAGAACATGACAGCTGTGCAGGCCGCATTTGCAGTTGTGAACAAGGGTGTCCGTCCGATTGTTCCCGGTGATTGCTTACCTGTTCTTAGCGAGATCATGACTCGTTGCTGGGACGCCAACCCAGACGTCAGGCCCCCGTTCCCGGAGATTGTTCAGATGCTCGAGAATGCTGAGTCTGACATCATGACAAATGTCAGGAAGGCCCGTTTCAGGTGCTGCATCGCCCAACCTATGACAGCCGACTGATTGTAAGGAAAAGGAAATAAAGACGGAGAAAGAAGAATGTAAGAAGAGAGAAGAAATGTGTATCTATCAGGTTTTAATTTGTTTCTCAAGATAGAAAAAAAAGGTAAAGAAGGTAATGAGACCGTTGATTCGGAGTTTCTGTTTTAAGGATTTATCTATTGTTGAATCATCAGTAAGTAGGGGTCGAGGTCGAGATTCCATGTGTGCATCAAACTGCTTTGTTCAGTTCTTTTTTTTTTTTATGTTTTGTTAAAGAAATGCAGTGACTCTTATGGGTTTGAATTATATAATTTCTTACATATGCTTCTGTGTTGGATATATCTACCTCTTGGGAAATTAAAATTTCTTTGTGGATTGCTTCTTATGTTGGATAGTAATAGCTATTGAAAGATGTTCCGGAAAGCTCCAAATCCAGGAGTTTTTTTTTATTGAACATTTTGCCCCTCTACTATTTTCATAATACGGTCTAATAAGAGATCTAGTACTGTTCCCGATATTCATTAGCCTTGAGCTAACTCGATTTTTTTTAAAGGCCAATGTTAATTTTAATAATTAAATGTGGTTTTTGTGAGATTGTTATCTTGGGATGAAGTTGATATTTTAGTTATGAAGCTCCATTCAATATGAGGATTTTAAATTCTTTAATAATTTGACTTAATATACAGCTGATTTTGTGCTCCATCTTCAACCGTAAAAAGTTTAGTCATCATATACACGAGAGATAGAGAGATTACGTACGAAAAGCACTGATGGTGACGTAATATTAATATTAACGGACCGGAAGTGATATGTGCACGTGTACGAAAGAGAAGCGTCATGAAAGTGATATGAATAATCAGATTATTAAAAAAAACATATGGAAAGGATCAGGATATTCTCTTATAATATAGATATTAAAAATTGTGGACATGGGTTTGGGTGACCGTAGTGAGGTTGGGTTGAAGAAGATCTGTTTCCGCGATTACAGTAGAGAGAAGAATTTCAAATTTCCAAAAATCCAAACGTTAAGTTGAAGAAATTACGGTAATGCAAGTGCTGTTCCCAAGCCGTGTAGGGCTCGTGCACCTGTTCCTCAGAGATCGCCTCTCACTCTGTGACTCGTTTTGCAGATTGTGGAGCAGGTGAGGAATCATGTGTTCATGAAAGCAGTTGACAATTTGACTGAAGATTGATCAGCAATGGAGTGCACATTTGTGGGGAGGTTCTTCTGTCTTCCTCGTCCTCGTCTGCGGAAGCTACTTGTTGTGGATCGTCGGTTCATCTCTGGAACCCAGACCCACCATTCCAAGTTCCTTTGCTCTCTGCCCAAAGATTCTCTATCCTTAGAGGTACATCCTTGGTGTTTTTCTTCTTCTTTCTATCGATTGAGCCAGTGAATTGTCTTAGCATGTTCTTTGAATTATACCCAACTTGCTCGATTTGGTTTAGAACAATTGGGGTGTCTTAGTTGAATGGCTTTGACTTCAATTTGCAGTTCAAGGTGCCAAAATGGGGATGGGGAATCTGATTAACTTTACAAAAACAAAATGTTGTTTAATTTTCATTAGCATTCCTGCTGAAATGAGGACTGAAGCTCCCTACCCTTTTGTCACGTTTTGGTCAATTAGTATTTTATTTAATGAGCTAGTCGTTAAACCAATCATTAAATCATTCTATTAATGAAAAAGGGAGAGTTGATAAGTGGATTGGAAAGGATGTTTTGATTGGTTGAAGTGTAGACTTCTCCTTGAGTACACTGAGTTTAACAACTGGAAGTGATATCTGAATGATAGAATTTTATTGTTTTTTCAAGTCTTCCATGTTAGCCTGCTACTACTGTTATTGCTGAACTACTACTAATACTTTTAGGTAGCTGATGAGAAGAAGCAAGGGGCTATTACTTGGCCTTCTCTTGACGATGAAATGCCATTTTGGAAGAAGGAGTTCCCATCCTGGGATGCAAGCTCGGAATTTCTGGCTGACATTGACAAGGATTCTGATCTCATGCACATAATCCATGTTACAGCTGAAATGGCCCCGATAGCAAAAGTTGGGGGTCTTGGGGATGTTGTGACTGGTCTTGGTCGTTCATGCTTATCACGTGGCCATAAAGTCGATATAATGCTTCCTTTCTATGAGTGCATTCCTAGGAAACAGATCGATGACTTGACTTTAATAACTACATACAAGTCATTCCACGACGGGAACTGGGTCCCTGTTAATGCATATCGAGGAATAGCTTCTGGGGTGCCTGTGATTTTTATTGAGCCATCCAACCAGTTCTTTAAAGGGGAGTCCGTGTATGGTGGTTCGTACAATGAGCTGGAAGCTTACACTTTCTTCAGCCGGGCTTGTCTTGAATGGATGCAGGTTTGATTCTGATCTGACAGTGTATTCGTTCATTGTATTTAGTTATACAAGAAGCTCAAACTGATATACTGAATGAGAAATTAATATAGTCTAAATAAAACCCTTGTCATGAGTTAGAAACCTTGGGTGTTTAGATTGTTAACTATATGTGAGTTGGAAAGAAGGTTTGGTCATTGGCACTGTGAAGGAAAGGAAGCTCAAGAAGTGGGCTAAGGAACTTCAAATTCCTTCTTATTTTCTGTTTTTTATTTTTAATTTCTATGTACAAAATATTGGTTCATTATTTCTACTTTAACTGTAATTTCTTAAGACATATATTCCTGCTTTCTTGATACTCGTGGCGTTTGCAGGTCACTGGAACACAGCCTGATATCATTCATGTCCATGAATGGCAGACAGGTGCTCTACCCCTGCTTTATTGGGACATGTATCATTTACTTTCACTCAAGGTATATACTTCTATAATTGTTCCATAACTGTTCTATGACATAAGATGATTAATGTTGCTGAAATAATATTATCGTGTTCGGACTTTGTAGAAACCAAGAATAGTTTTGACAATCCATAACCTGGAGCATTATGGGGAGTGTAAGTAAGTCATTATTTTCACTAGTTCTTTCTTCAATACCATCTGCTCCTTTACTCTGCTGTTTTCTTGCTTAGTTTACCCCCGCACATTAACTTATTTGTCAGTGGCTTGAAAGACATTAAACTAACCAATAATAAACTTGCTTAAGTTTGAGTTCATTTAATTCATTATAACAACGAAACAAGTCCTTTTATAAAATTGAGTTTGCTTCTGCAGCCAACAGCAGCTGACCAAGTGTGGCCTTGATGGATCTCTGTATGCAACTGTTGACAAGGTGAGTTCCCACATGCGTAAACATGCTATTGTAGATAGTTACTTGCATGTTGTAGTAGGCATATTGGCCTGTTAAAGAAAGATGCGCTGTCCATGCCAGTGAATAGATAATTTAACACTGATTCTAGAATAGATAATTACATGTCTTCATGAAGTATTTCTTCTGTTTGAGTATTTCTTCGTTCCCTGTTGAATTGCAAAATGGTTTACTATAATGGGTAAATTATTCGTGCTTTGCTCATGGCTTTCAGTTTTACAGGCAATTGATGATCGGACTATTGGTCATAATCCGGAGAGGTTGAGCTTGTTGAAAGGTGGAATCGTGTACAGCAATGCAGTAGTGTAAGTGGCCTCACCAATTATTTTGCAGACCTAAGTAGCATTTATATATGTTCACTGCTGTTGGATTATTCATTGTCATATGCATGAGAGTTTAATGCCTTGAATTATAAAACTACTATTCCAATCGGGTTCACTCGGCAGGGTTGCATACAGACAACTTCAATTATGATCTCTGTTTGGATATAGATACTAATATGGAGGTAGGCCTTAGCTTATTTTTTTTTTTAAAAAAGGCATGAAATTCCGATATAATTTGTCGCCATTTAAGAAACTTATTACATACCTAAAACTCTAAATAGTGTTTTCCAAGCTTATATCTTTAGCTGATTAACGAATGATAGTAGTACAAGTGCACCCTTTTTACATTTATTTATCATTAAATAAGTGCATCTTCTGTTTCCAGTACAGTATCTCCCACATATATGAACGAAACACTATGCTCTGGATGGCTTGCAAACACTTTGCTAAGAAATCGTGACAAGTAAGATTTTCCGTTTATTTTATTCTAAATATTGCTAATACTTGGTCATTGTACTGAATCATTTCATGTCCCATTCTTAGAGTAAAAAACTGACCCACTGTTGTGGCTAAAAGATGCAATTGTCGAAAATTGCCTCACACATCAGTGCATCAAAATAAATTTGAATTCTAGGACAGTGGCCTTGTGTACTAGTCTAAGTCCTCTATACCTTGCTTGTTGGGTCATCATGCATGTATCCTTTGGTAGTTCGGCATTTTATATGAAATGTTTCTGAATGAGTACAATAAGTGTCCAATTTCTTTTTAAATGATGTATGCATTAATTACCAACAATGCCCTTATACGAGTTATTTAAATATCTTAGCAAGCGGGGAACATGTGAACATGTTGGGAAAGTAGACCATTAACTCCACTATTCCTTAACTGTTTTTAGAAAAATCAAAGAGGACACTCATTTCAGAACCGATGGAGAATTGCATTTTCTTGTTTAACTTGTCTCATCTATGCTTTTACTTTCAGTTTCATTCATGGCTTTTTTGCTTTCTGGTATCGTATATACAACTTCTAGCTCATTTTCTTGCATCTAACTATATATTGTATTTAGGTATTTTGGCATTTTGAATGGGATAGACTCTGCAATATGGAACCCTGCCACGGATGTTTTCCTACCGGCGAAGTTTGATGGTAACCTATTTTATTTTGATTACATATTTATAATCAGATAAGCAGTTTAGTAGGTTCTTTTATATGCATCATGTATCATGTACTGGATAAATGGTAACTGATCAGAAGTTTGACTAACAAGGTAATTTTGGATGGTATCTATAAGGTAAAATTAAAAGATCCAAATTCATAAATGCTTTGACATCTCTTAAGTTATAAAATATAAAGTATACCTATCTTTCCTTAATGATGACACAATCATTCCCATAGAAAAAAGTATGGCTGTCCAACATTTCTTCATCTCACTAATGCCCAACTACAACATCGATATCATTGAGACACACATGCAAGGTTGTAATAGTATCATTTTCTTTTCATCATGATGCATAAATATCTACCGGAAAGAAATAACAGTACTTACATCCATGCTAGTTGTCTATCCACGGATTCCCGGTTTTCTATTTTATATATAATGTCACCAAAGTATTAAGTGCTGCTTTGTCCAAATATTGTACAAGCAGCTCTCTTTTCATCTGGTTACTATCATGAGGTCCAACTCCAAGATGTAAAATTCCCATACCTTCAGTTATCATTACGAAAAAAGAAATAAGATGTAAGAGGGTGCACTAATGTACCGTACTTATGGCAGCTCAAAACCTAGAGGGAAAAAGGATATGCAAACAATATGTTCAAAAAGGGTTTGGCTTGGCTTCAGAAGGCGTCACACATGGTAACCATAAGGCGCCTTTGGTCATCTGCATTACTCGACTGGTTGCACAAAAGGGTCTTCATTTGATAACTCATGCAATTAAGCATATTGAAGAACTGGTAAGCTTTTGTTTATTTAAGTTTGTTTCATACTGACAAGTTCTACACTGACAGTCACACCTACACCAAGGTACTGTTTCATTGAGATACGAGGAATAGTAGTTGGTTTTAACATAAGATATAAGGTTTGGTTGGGCATTAGTTGGTTTTTTTTTTTGGTCAGCAAAAATCGAATTTATTAATAGACTGAAAACGGGCTCCCAAGAAAGGAGACCGAAAACAGCAAACCCAAAGGCATATACAAACCCACAAGGGAAGAGGCTAGATAGAAAAAGAAAAGACTAATTAATCCAAGGGCCTAAGAAAAAGTTGGGTAACAGCCTCATCACTCGCGGTAGAGGAGAAACCCAAGTCCTTACAATAAGCCCAAGCTTTTTTAGCCTCTGTCAAGCGAGAATCTGAAGGAGGAAGGAGAGCCATCAAAGGGGCAGACGACGATGGACACAGAGACTTTTTGCGAGCCTTCTTACGAACCGACCTCTTAAAGACCTAAGAGGAGCCCAAGGAGGAGCCACAAGCCCATCATCGATTGTAGGAGAGCACATGTCTGAGACGAAATTTTGAAAATTAGCAGTCTTAGAGACATGGCAGAATTCTTAGTAGTCTACCAAGAGAACCTGGGATTTGCTTCCTGCCAGTGCCAGCATTAGATGGTAGGGTTTGCAAAGGGCGGCAGATACACCCACTTGTATATCATGCTTCGGGTAGTTGTAATAAGTACAAAAAAAATACAGGGTTGGCCAAATATAAAGCCTATATGACACGGCATGCACAAATCACCACATGATTTGTTTTTATTTTATTTTATTTTTATTTTGGAAAAGCGTGAGCATACTTGCTGATGTTTTATGAGACTGTGATTTATTTCTTAGTTCTCTGATATCCAAGTCATTTGCAGGGTGGACAGATTATTGTACTAGGAAAAGCCCCAGATGCTCGAGTTGAAAGAGAATTTGAACAGCTTGCTGAGTTGGTAATGGTTTTGGGATTGTACCTTGCATATAAAGCTGTGATTGAGAATGAAAATGTTCTCTCAACTGTATAAAACTTAGATACAGTAGTTAAGTATCTTAGTTTAGTTGATTTTGCTAATACATTATTTTATCTTCCTTTTGTTGACTGACTATAAAGTAATAAATGCATGAAAATGTTCTATAAAATGCTAAATTATTGTATCTTCTTTTTATTTCTTCTGAATACAAACAACTAGATGATCGACATATTTATCTTCTTTTTTGTAGCATAACCAAGGTCCAAGCATTCGTATCCTATTGATGTATAGGTAAATCATCTTGGAACTTACTACTTAGTTGTGTACCTCTTAATCTGTCTAATTTGTTGTTAATATGATTCCCCGCTTCAATTATATTGGAATTGCCTTTTTTTTTGTAATTGATTCCACTCGTTAATTTGGTCTGTTGCTTGCCTTTTGCAGTGAAGAGTTGTCACACATGCTCTATGCTGCAGCAGACATGGTATTGGTTCCTTCAATGTATGAACCATGCGGACTTGCCCAGATGATTGGAATGCGTTATGGAACAGTATGTACACTAAATTGGCAAATCAGATCTTAGTATTATTATATTTAGTTATTGTTAGTAATCAGAATTCATATTTCACTCCCTACCTTCAAATATATTGCAATGTAGTGCGATCGCTTTATTCGGTTTGTAATGATTGTTTCAGGTTCCGGTAGTTAGAAAAACTGGAGGTCTTGCTGACACCGTATTTGACATTGATGATCAGTCTAATCATGCCATGGCCAATGGGTAATATGTTTCCTAATTCTCTATTTTCACAGCCTTGGTGGTGCATGATCCGATTCCTCCCGTCAAGTTAATTCCATCTGTTTGTAGCCTTATCCCGGTTTTTTCTCTTCCTGTTGAAGGTTTGTGTTTGAAGGAATCGATGAAGGATCGTTTAACTCAGCTATAGACCGTGCATTTGCCCATTACAGAGAGAGTAAGTTCTGTTTGGTTTGCTGAGAAAGAAAGTATCGATCTTGCATATCTTTGAATTACTGATATATATAGACTTACGAACATCGCTACATTTCATCGTTACAGAACCGGAGGAATGGAACGGGATAGTAAGGAAAATAATGGAAATAGACAGCAGCTGGAACAACACAGCTGGGAAATACATTGAGGTTTACAACTCTGTAAGAGTGAGATGCTGAATGGGTTTATTGGTTTTTAAGGACGACAATTTCATTACTTGATAAGTATATCGAAACTTCCACTTATTAATTTAAGTTTTTAAATGAATTGCGTGATATATTGTTTCACGTGCAAAATCTTTTGTACGAATCCTCTCAATCCAATAAGTACAATCAATGGTTGTGGGTGAAGTGGCAGAGATTTTGTAACAAGCGGTCACTGGTTCCAATTCTCATACCTGCGATATAGTGACGTAAAAATTTAAATCGAGGTACATGTATTAAATTGAGTTATTTATTTTATATATTCTGATTTTTGCGTACGAGATTAGATTTTCTATGTGAGTTATTTCTTTTATATATTCTGATTTTTGCGTATGAGATTAGATTTTTTTATGTGAGATTAAGTGTCCCAACTCAAAAAAATTCCAATTCCTTTATTTGACTGGTATATTGAAACTTTTATTTATTAATTAATTTGATAATATGAAAAGTCAGGGCTCTCTTTTATTTCTCCCACCTTTTCTTTTTTTTAAGGTGATTGTTTTGTGATAATATAAGAATATCTTTTGAGTTAAAGGATGTCTTGAACTCATGATACACTAATCATAAAAGTCTAAGAATCGAAAGTTTGGTATTGTTTAAGTCTTTACTACAATATATTGTTTCGCGTGCTAATTTTTACATACAAATCCTTACAATTTAATCAATACATAACACAATATCCATAGTAATGGAGAATACAGTTTCGGCGCAACACAAAAATGATATGTAATCAACAGGAGATGTTATATAGATTGGAACTTTTTTTTTTTTGAATGTTTCTTTTCTATTTTGTTTAATATTTTAGATTAAGTGTTTTGAAGATGATAAAAACAGTCGCGTATCAATAAACAACGTTCTGACACCAAGATTCCTGTGTTAGCTTCCAAGAGCTAGAACTTATAAATCCTCGTCAGAATCGTTTGGATGGTTGTATATGGCTTATCATTACAACCTAATTAAATAGAAAAAAAAACATAAATTAACAATCATTGAACAAACAGAAGAATAGAAAAAAACGATAGAAATTGCAAATGAAATAGGTAGCAATACATATATATATACCTTGTGATATTCTGGTAATTCACTAATCCGACTAATGGTAACCCTAATTGTTCTTGCTGCTGCTACGTCTCCTTCTCCATCTTCTTCATCGTTTTCCATTTTCTTATATTTTGGATCTATTTTCTGCGGTCAATTTATAGATAGGTCAAGTTGACAATGCTCTCAGATTCATACCTCCTGGTACTTGCCCGAAGAGGTACTATTTAAAACACATTTCTTTATTTATTTAAAAATACATATTTGTGATTTTTAATTATTTTTGTGGAGGTAAAGCACAAGCAAATACTACGAACTATGGTCATCGTATTAACTGCTTCCAGAGGCTCTGACGCAGGTTAGATTTTTGGGAGGCCTTTTATGGTAACGCCACGGTCATTTTTTTATCAAAAGAAAATCGACAAAAAATTAGGGACTGCTACCTGTATAAAATTATACACAAGCACATAACCTTACAATTTATTTTTCATAGACACGTAATTGTTCGAATGAATTTCTATGTGTCATCATCAAACAAATAAACAGAAACCATAAAAAAATTTAATATTTTTTCGACATGCGACTTATCTTGACTTTAAGATTTTTTAATATCTCATAACTATTGATTTCTATCTTACAATCTTCCGATACTTCAATATATTCAAGGAAGATTTGAATAAAAAAAATCATATTGGAACTGGAATATTGAGAGATGAGAATGTTTAGTTTTGAAATGTTATAAAATTTTGAAGTTACATGTAAGTCAAGTGGTGATTTTTTGTTGTTGTTGATGATTTCAGTCTAGTTTGTATTATGATGACATGTAAAATTAATAAGGTATATGTTTGTGGAAAATTTATTATATGATTGTGTTTATAAAAATATATTATAGGGCAAATTACATTCGACTACACACAATTATAGCATATTTTCACTTTACTATACTCAACTTTAAATTTATCTTTTAATTATGCTAACTTTCATTTTTCTACAAAATCAATTAGGTAGAAATGACAAAATTATCCTCAAATTCAAATCCTAAAATTGAAATATAACTTTAACCATCTCCCGTCCAACCCTCAACAATCCTCTCAACTCCAATCCTAAATCCTTAAAATGAATGTAAAAATTAAAAAGATCAAAATGCCCGTATTTTCCTTTCTAATTTTCAAAACATGCTACTAAAACCCTATTTAAGTGACATGGTTTTAGAAATTAGAAAGGAAAATATGGGTATTTTTGATATTTTTATTTTCAATTTTAGGGTTCATGTTAAGGTAGGGGTTGAGAGGGTTGAAGTTTAGTGGGGTTAGGGTTATGTTTAGATTTTGAAGTTTAAACTCAAGAGCAATTTTGCAATTTCATAAAAATAAATAGTAAACTAACTGATTTTGTTGGTATTGACAGTTTGACGCAGTATCGAACAATGATTATTATCGGGAAAAAAATTGAGAAAAAAAATTGTGTTGGTTGGGACTGACAGTTTGACATAGTATCCAACAATGATTGTTATCGTTTTAAAAACAAATTTGTCTTGGACTAGTTTAAAAAGAAGCGAAAGAAACCGGAACTTTCTGAAATAACTTACAGATATCATACGAAAAAGCAAAAAAAATTACATATGTGAATCTATATATCTATAAAAGGAAGATGTAGTGAAAGTGACGTGGAAGTTCAAATCTATACCCTTCCATTTTTTCTTTTTTTCTTATTTATTTGGAGTTTTAGGATTTTTTTAATTAGATAATTAATTAATGCAATACAAATCCAAAAGTCTTTTTTATTACGTCAGTTACCTAAATTTATGGTTTTTATTGTTTTCACATCTTGCATATTCATCTTCCTGGTACCGTTTCATGCTTACAATCTCCAAGTGACCCCTTCGATTTTCGGCTTTTCCCGAGCAGTACCAGCAATAAGGTTCTGTTGCGATGAA
>JAYMSW010000082.1:0-32522 GCA_036897725.1 Erodium texanum
AGTCGAAAGTTGGTCGATTTTGTAAAAAAAAAAAAAAAATGAAACGCCTGACTTTCGACCGAGTCTCCCGCCTGCACTGTGGGTGCCCTTACTAATTTCAGTCTTCATATTTATAATTGTTATTGATAAAAAAAAAAAACCGTGAATAACCAGGATAAATCGGATATAATCATTTATACAAAATTATTGGTATGATACAATAATTGGGATTATGGGACAAGATGTTGCAAGTGAAAAGAAAAAAGCAATATGAATATTATCTCTGCGAGATAAGGAGGGAATAGGACCTGTGTGGTGGTGGTGCAGGTTGACCGGTGGTTGGGGAGCTCAGGCCATTTCCAGTGACGAGGGCACAAAAAAGATACACACACATACAAGTGTGGAGGAGGATGAAGGAGCCTTTATGGTGGCATGCCCCTCCTCCACTTCCGTATATGATATAACAATATGAACAATCTCATCATCATAATCGATATCACTTGCTCTATCATAGTCAATTCACCCAAAAAAAATTTAGTGCAGTCCTCTTGTAGAGAGAGTGATGTTCTTGGTTGGTACACAATCAATTTTTGTAATATAGGATTAGAGGATTTATAGTTGTAGTTATCTAACACGACACGAGTCTTGCAGCAATAATAAACAAATAACCTGAATCAGTAGTGATCAAGTGTTTGAATCCTAGGTTCAGTAATTGGGGCTCAAGTTACAGCAGTAGTATAAATGAAAACCAAGATCCATTGCCTTATCAAGCAAACTAGGTCGGGTTTAGATAGGGCATATGCATGTATTTCAAGATAGATCACAAAGTCATATCTATCAACCCATGACATGACATGAAGTTATCGTATTGATTGAGGCCTTGTGCCGACTGCCAAGAGAATGTAAATGTAGCAAGGATCATGAGTTAGGACAAAAGCTTCCTTGGACTCAATACCAACTACTAATCCTAGGCTTCTCTGACTGGTAGACGGCTTATATACTTCCAAATTCGCATGGCTTACGTGTCTCTGGTCCACAAAACAAGCTTACTTGAATCTCCATTGTTTTGTATATTACCATCCTTTTCTTCTGGTTTCAAAAATATTATTACCTTCCCACACGAGTTTCACATTATCTTTGCTCATCCACAGACCAAACAATAAGGAATCAGAGGATGCCAGTAACTGTAGATGTGGACGCACCTCAGTGCCTAATCTAACTCCACCTTTCACATGTAATTGTATCTTTTGTATATGATTCAATGCTCCAGATGTAATTGTAGCAAGCAAAATGATTTAATGTAATTGGTGCACTAGGCCAATTTCAGCTACTTACACTAGTCCTTTTCGCTTCGGCATATCATTATGCCACTTGAGGGACCTGACATGATACACTTTAGCCCTTAGTGGTCTGCACTCAGGGGACCATTTCATTCGATTTATCTTCTGCAACTAACTTGTTGTGTGATTTTCAATGCATGAGGTGAGGCTCCAGCTAATTCGCCCAAGCTTTCCTTCGCTAAGAAAATGTTTCCTAAACCAGAATGTGACCTCAAAGCTAGAGGTCCCCAATCTATTCCATTTATATCCACCGAGCTACTGTACTGATTTCAAAATTCTGATTCTCTCATCTTGAATTTATTCTCCATATTTTCATTTTATGCTGCCCTGGGGATGCCCATTCTCTCTTGTTCTGTTCTGTAAGCCCTCTCCCTCTACCTTGAGATTTTTCTCCTTTTATCAATAAATCTTTTTGGATAATCAATAAAAAAATCTCAAACAGTTCATCGAAAACTATTATGCTGATATTACCACTTCACCATCGATCCATTGGGAAGGCTGAAGATTTCATAAAACATATCCTTGCTAATCTTACGAATCAATTAGCTATTGGAAATAACCTTTCAACGGGCATGCCGAGGGTTTGAATGACTGCATATAATCTGTTCCACACAACATATTTAGATGTAACTTAACCTTAATAGCTACCATATGTTTACACCTTTCACAACATTAGAAAGCAAGTATCATCACATTACTTGAATGCAAACATGGTGGAAACACACCATTTCAACAAAATCTACTTCCAGCATCAAACTAAATCACATTTTTAGGCAACGAACAAATGAAGGCGGAAACATCCTGAAGGGAAGACCTAACACAACGACAACAAATCTCCAACCCATATATGATACACGAAAGGATTTTTCAAAACATTCAAAAGATACCAGTTGGCGTAATAACATAGAGTGACAATTGTATATCCCATCCAACAAGAACAAAGATAACCATCCTGGCTGAGGTTCCCTCCTAGCACTCACACCCTGTAGATCTTGGTTGCCGGCTTGCACCCCCAACATCAATGGTGTCGGGAAGATATCTATCATCATGAACATACAAAAAGGCAAAACAATTAAACTTTAATCAAGGACACTAATAATAACCATATTTAGTAGGTATTAAGACAGTGCCAAATAGTGTGGATGATTCAGAACCATAGAATATACTCACATTTCTTCTTCAGGCTCGTTCTTTAGTGCATTTTTGGCTATACACTCAAAAGCAGCATCTACGTTGAACCCTTCTTTAGCAGAGGTCTCAAAGTAGGGTATTCCCTTGGAAGCACACCATGCCTTGGCTTTCTTCTCCGATACCTGAAAGCAACAACCAGTGCTTGCTTGAGAACTAAGTATCTATCTAATCATAGTCCAGCATACAACGCTCTGGGGACAGTTGTAGATTCAGTACTGGGGTTAGAATAAAACATGTCGTGATAAAAATAGATTCTTACCACCCGGCTATTTCCACCATCAATATCTATCTTGTTCCCCAGTACAACAAAGGGAAAGTTCTCTGGGTCAGATGGACTGGCCTGCACATCGAATTGACAAAATGTTTTAGTAATTGACTGAATGAGCTCCAAAACTATTCACATATGTTGCCGATAAACCAAAAATTATTAGTTTACCTGAAGCAGAAACTCCTCCCGCCATGTATTAAGGTTTTCAAATGATTTCATGACATTTACATCATACACAAGGACACAGCAGTCTGCACCTCGATAAAATGCCACACCAAGACTCTGGAACCTTTCTTGCCCAGCTGTATCCCATATCTGTGTATATAAATAAAAGGAAATCAGGTAAAAGAATTACCACCTATCCGGTTCTTACAAGCATCACAGGCCAAATATACATGCCTAGGATTGGTATTTCATGTGTACCATCTATTAGTTATTGACTGAATAAACATATGAACAAACTTCATACATTAGTTCATACTTACGAGCAAATGTAGTATAGATAAGAAGCACGTGAATTGGACGGTATGCATTTTATGGTAATGGCAACATTGCTGGGCAATAGAAATGTATTTTTTCCACTGAACAAAATCTACTTCACTACGATTGGGGCATCTAAGGTCCTACATGATGAACAGTATAAATCACAGCTAGGATTCATTCTCATGAGCTCATTTCAAACACATGAGTTATAACTATCATGCGCCAGTTCTATTTGTTCTCATTGAAGATAAGTATTTGGCCTGACATGCTGATTGTATTTGCTTAATCCCAATGGCAAGTAAGACTACACATATTCATCTTGTTCTTAACTACCTCTAGTTTTCATGTTGTGTTTCTTTACTATGAATCACATTGTTGAACATTTCCACCCCATTAATGTTTTTCCGGTTCTTTACACCATGTGTCCAACTAGAATGCCAAGTGTGCAAAAACATATCTTCGCTACAACTAGTTTCACTCAAGTCTATTTGTTTTAGTATTCTTTTTTAAGCAACAGACTTGCTTGTTCAATGATTACTTACTTATAAGTCATTCATTCTTCCCTGCTTCACTTTCAAACCTATACTAAATAACAAATACAGACACATAGAAACAAATTGTATCACTATCCAAGGCCAAGACCGCTATAACAAACTTTTGATCAAAAACAATTTAACCTTAACAGTCTGGATCATATAACTAATGTCGCAAGGTTACAGAATCAGTTGTGTGATGGGAAACCAACGAACCTCCAACCAACTGGGACATTTATAGTATTAGTGCTATTTAGTTTCTATAGTGAGCAAGCTGCTGAATTCACTAGCAAAGACACAATTGAAGAACTACAAGACACATACTTCAAAGAGATTTGCAAGCTAAACCAAATTTCAAAGTGAAGGGGCAGACCTGCAAGGTAAACAACCTATCTTCAAACTGCACCTCCTTGGTCAGAAAATCCGCCCCAATGGTGGCCTTGTACTGATTACTGAACTTCCTATTCACATACCTGAAATTCAAAAGTCAAACAAGAATCAGCTTGAATTAACACACAGAAATAAGGACCAAAATTCATCCGAGATCTAAGCTTCCGAAGCATACTGGTTCATCAAAGAAGTCTTCCCAACCCTGGCAACAAGAAACAGATTCAAACAAACACAAATCAGTTCAAAATCCTCCGATCACCAAAATTTAATCACTCTCCAACACGAAGCAGAAAGCACAAATTCAGAATACAGAAATCTTCCCTCACTTTCCAAGAAACCGAACAGAAAGGAGCACAGATCGGCTTACCCGCTGTCACCGAGAATGATGACCTTCAAGAGCATGCGCCTGCGAGAAGCCATGGATGTGATTCGAAGGTATGTGGAATAGAGAATTTAGGGTTTTCTAGGAAAGCGAAAAGTAGAAGAGGGATTTTAGAAAATCGTATAATTTCTGTGGACGCGAAGGAGCGAAGAGAGGAAGAAGAAAGAGCCCAACTGAAATTTCACTTCTGCCAGCACCCAATTACACCGTCCTATTGATCCCATCTGAATGCCAGCAAGGATACGCTTTCAAACTTGACTTCCCATTCCTCAAATGCCCCTCGTTTTCTATCTATTTACTATTTGCCATTCTCCTTTTTTTCAGTCTCGGCTTAATTTTTTAGCTCAGCAGCGGGGATAAATTATAAAAATGTGTTACGCAACTTTTATTTTCAAAATTGATTTAACCAAAGACACTTCGATGTTAACAAACACGTGTTTAGCAAATGAAGTCCACCTGTGGGGCATATTGGGAAATAAATGAAACGACCAAGGGCATGGTGGTCCAAGAACATGACAACCTGGATATTAAAGAGATGTAGAATGAGTAGGTGGATTAGAATCCAATCCAACCCCAAATGTTCAGTTCATTTAGAAGCACAGAACAAAGCTTCACATGTACAGATAATCACAACATTACTCTCTACTCAACATGCCTAAACAACTATAATCACAATAAATACCAAAATCGACAAAATTAGAAAAGAAATGAAAGAAAAAAAGCACGAGCTAAATACAGAACAATGCCTTCACCTACCCTTAAAAATTACTTGACAGTCAATGAAAGTTTGTCCTGGTTGTTAGTTGAGAAGACAGTGAGATTAAAGTGTGAGGAGTTTTCACCGGTTTTGGGCTTATGTTGCTTCATTTTTTCCCTGAGTCCGTATCTTGCGTAGCTTGTTGGCCTTCACTGGTGGAGGTGGACGGGACATGACCGGAGTCACTGGTTGGCCCACTGCTTCCGAGCTCTTGGCTTCCTAGAGCCATCTTTCTGAATTTCCCCAAGTCCTCCATGTATTGGCTTGTGTCATAATCCGTGCTTCCATGTGGAGTGTATACGGAGCTGTGGCCCGGTACAATACCCTCGTTTAGATGTTCCAGAGATAAATTTCCTTCCAAGGCTCGGACTATCTGTAACATACAAGTTTGTTAGGTAGTAGTAATAGTAGTAAGTAAAAGAATTGAGCAAATTATCATACAACGATTTGACGAGACCAAAATAAGGAGTAAAGAATTCAAAACAAAGTTCAGTACTAGTTAAATCACCTCACTCATTTTTGGTCGAAGGCGCGAAGATTGACGTACACAAGCAGCAGCAGAAGCGGCCACCCGAGCAACTTCAACAGGGTCATAAGCCTTCTGCAACCTTGGATCAACTAGAGCATCAAAGTTATTGGTTTCTAGAGCCTCTGAGAGTAGAGGCCTTGCCTAAAATTCAAAAAAAAAACATCCATTGTGAATCCAATGATATGTAAGTTTGCAGTTACAGATATACCAAGTTAGAATATAAGAAAAAAAATGGATAAAGAAAGTCAAAGTTTAAATAAAACTCAATATAACATGTCCATAGTTCACATTACTGATGGACAGACGCTGAAATTAACCCTCAAGGAGACATGGTAATAAAAAGAAATTACCCATTCAACCATGCTATCCTCAGTAAAAGGCTGAGCTTTATCAACTGGTCGGCGTCCAGTAAGCAACTCAAGAAGCACAACCCCGAAAGAAAAGACATCTGACTTATCAGTGAGCTTCCCACTTGAGGCATACTCTGGAGCCAAATAGCTGCACTTGGTGTGTTCAAAAACATTAGGAGCATTATTGAAGATTGCACTGCACATAAGTAAATGTTATGAGCTTATATGGAACCAAATACATACCCAAAAGTACCCATTACTCGAGTGGAGACATGAGTGTCAGTATCTAAAGAAAGCTTAGCAAGTCCGAAATCAGCAACCTGAGAAAAAGGAGCAAATTAAATTTACTGCATCGTAAAAGTAGAGGTCCAAATCATTTTAGCATAAATTGAAATGAAGTTGTTTCATAAAGCATAGTCAAAAATATGTATTTTATTTTCCACATTAATTGAGCAAGTATATTCTTCAGAATGGAAATGGTTATTTTAATTTCAATTAATTCATCATCTTCAAGTTACAAAGCCAAATCCATTGCTTAGGATGGCTTTGTCAACATCCATAGAATATGGTTAAGGTTACTTATTAATGTTGGGTGCATATGTCAGTTCTGAAATTACCAAGAATCAAGAAGAAATGTATAAGAACCCTACCTTTGCCTCAAAGTTAAAGTCAAGAAGAATATTGGCTGCCTTGATATCACGGTGAATGATCTTGGGCTGACCTGAGGACATAAGAAACTCAAAATGAGAAGTGACACCACAAGGCCATTGACATGAACATGTGTTTTTAGTTTAATCAAACAAGTAAAGCAAACTCACAATCCTCGTGCAGATATGCCAATCCTTTTGCAGAGTCAATAGCAATTTTCATTCTGGTCGGCCAGTTCATAGGTTGTCTCCCCTTTCCTACAATGATAACTTATCTCATAAGAATAGAAGATGTATGCATACATATAGTCATATTTGAAATCAAAATTTTGGAAGTTTACAAGTGCAAATCCAACACTGCACACAATTGCCAGTAACAAATTATGATACTTCGAAAGCAAATTGGAACAAAAATTGAATAAGGGACTAAACCAGAACAATTTGTCATACTTAGAGATTAAAAGGAAACAAAAAATAAATTCGGGACCAAATTGGAACAATTAGACATACTGAAACATTTTCCTTATCATAATTAACAAATTTGGCATATTTTGTGACATTACAGATAACTTTTTGTTCACTTTCAGTAGTCTTAACACATTTGTTTAGACAAGGGTTTTCTATACATTAAAAACTTTTTAACAAACTATTTTAGTTTTTAAACTCTTTTTGATGTAGTAATTGAATTCCTTTACCTCTTGAACTAGAGTTTGCTCATATTTTTGTTTATTATCGATATCTTGTAGCTCATTTACTACCATAAACATGTATAATTCTTTCACATGTTAAAACTAATCATTCAATTCCTCTATTAAACAAAACTCTACCATTCCCTGCCCAGCCAACAACTCAACTTCAAATAGCCTCACATCAAACTTAGATAACTTCTTTAAAGCAGACAAGTATGATAGCAAAGAATAAGGAAAAGGGGCAAAGCCTATCATGGATATGCTTTCAGATTATTCAGGTGTAACAGAATACCAAGTTCTTCTCAGAAAACTGCTTAAAGAACAAACTATCATATCGTTTCTTTAAGACTAAGAGAAAGGATCACAAAACTCACCATGTAGATGAAACTCCAGAGTGTTGTTGGGAACAAACTCATAAACAAGCAACCGTTGATCCCCAACAATGCAATATCCAACCAATGAGACAAGATGTCTGTGGTGGACACGGCTAATGATCTCCACCTCTGCCTGGAACTCTCGATCCCCTTGCCCACTTCCAGCTTTTAGCTGCTTCACCGCAACCTCTTTTCCATCTGGAAGGACACCTTTGTGCACATAACCAAAACCACCTTGACCAAGTAGATTGGCATCTGAGAACCCATTTGTTGCCACTGCTAACTCTTCATATGTAAATGTGCTTTGCGAAAATCCTAAGGGCATTCCTGGAGAGAACGACAACAAGGGTTTATCGGAGCTAAGATTGTTATTTTTGAGTGGTTGGAGAAGATTCGAATTGTTATGCCGCCAATACTGAGGTAGTCCAGGATAAGAGTCATCTGCAAAAAAATGATATGGGACTGAATTAGCAGTCATTGGACATATCTTAACATGAATTGGCAAACCCAATGTAGCATGCATTATGAACTGAACACTGAATTTGAGCTACAAGTTTTTTTTTTTTTATCAGCTACGTGCATTGAGATTTGAGCTACAAGCTTTTGATTCTTATTTTGACTTAAGATTGATGCACCACAGGCTAATTAAAGAGAACGTACACTCAAAATTGTTGTGGAGTAGATTAAGAATCATGCCGTAAAATGGGAAATACTTCCAGTTGAGTTTGCCATACACCAAAACCCTTCAATTGAGTTGAAAAGGATACACATATCATGACTTCAACTTCAATATACATTACAAAATCAGAAACCCAATAAAGATTTAACAAAGCTAGACTTGAAAGATCCACTTAAGAAGGTTCTTGCTTTGATTCTTGACTTGGACTAACTGCACTTCTAATATAGTGTTCAGTCAAGCCATCTATTCCACACTTGTACACAGACATGCAAACCAAGTTCTATAGCTGGGAAAGATTCACATTTCTTATATTGCAGAAAAATGCATTATTTGGGGGATATTAAGTAGAATAGTTGTGTTCATCTTGATAGTTGTAGGACTGAGTCAGTGAGTGAACAATGATTTTAAATTCAGACAAAATCAATAAACTTCACTGACTCATGAAATCACCATCTACATAACTTGAAAACAAAATTCATTACATCACGGAGAAAAATGACTCACACCTTTGGGTCCTTGTGGAGCTCCTCCATTGTAGTTCTCTCGGCTCATCTTCTTCTTCCTCCTCCAGTAGCAGACGACAAAAACGCAAACCCCAATCATGACCATCAACCCACCAATCACAATCCCCACAATCAGGCCAGCTAACGCTGCCGGATCCAACCCTCCCGGAGGCTGAGGAAGAGGGGGAAGAGGCGGAGAAGGTGTTGGAGGGGGAGGTGCCGGCGGTGGGAATTGAGTGAGGTTGGTCGTCGGGGTTGGAGAAGTGGTGTTGTCAACCGTAGACGGGAGAGGAGAGGTGGCGTTCGCATCCATAGCCGGAGGAGACGACATTGCCGGGGTACTTTTAGCTAAGGTGTGAACGGAAAGCAGACGTTTTTTGTTTGGTGTTTATGTAGAGATATCTTTTAGCTCGTGGTGGTCGACCAAGAAGAAAGTTGAGACTGGGAATGACTATTGTTCTTGGTGGGACCTATGAGAACGCAGCATTAAACGACGCGTTGCATGATGTCGTTTTCGTCTCGGCTGTCAATTTGAATATCAGTGTTTTATTCCACTTAATTCCAAAATAGTGGTTTTACTTTACCTTAAAAATATAAAATCGAGGTTACATTTTGAGGAGTGACTGTACAATACACATAATCGGGACGACAACAGGCGATTCTAGAGTTGATGTGATCAATCGTAAAATAATAATTTCATAACATAGATTTTTATCAACAGTAACAAGAAGGAAACTTGATAGAAGTTGAAATTCAAATTGAATATAATATTTATTTTATGGATAAGTAATAAAAATCTTAGTTAATCTTCATTTCCTTATGGGTTTTTCTTTTTTCTTAAATAAATAATTTAGAAATTTGAGGTGTAAATAATATTTTTTCTTAGAGTCCAAATCATATAACTTAACTTCAACTATTGTTATTACCCTAGTTGAAAGTATTTGAATTTCATTATTATTATTATTATTTTGAAAAAATTGTCCTATATATTATATATCAGAAAAAGATATATATTATCACTTTTTAAACAATTAAGACAATAATCCTCACAAACCTAGATATGATGATAACAAAATTCTTACAACTCACTGCTTTAAACTAGACTAAACCTAATAACGAAGACATAAGATATAATAAATGCACATCTAATCAAGTCGAACTGTTATTTGTTGTTTTATTATTACATGACATATTTGTTTCTCCTTATTCTTCAAACCTAGATAATTTTTGTACTTTTGTAACCATTTATTATTATTATTATAAACAGGGTTGAGAGTGTATTTGATTGAATAATACAAAAATAGGTGGTGACGTGAGGTTGTGAATGAATGATGGATGTTTGGGAAAGAGATGGCATGGGATGGTGACACCACGTGCTTGCTTGCTGCGATCTATTCTTACCCAAGATAGTGATTAGAACGCTAACTTCAATGAGAACACTCGATTCCTATAGAGTTCTTTTGGTCAAACGCAAGTTGTGTGTTCCTAATTAATTATTAATCTTACTCTGCATGAATCAAACTAACAAAATAACTAAGCCTAATCGTTTTACTCAAAACAGGTCGTCATCTATCAATGCTTGTCCACATTCATAATCTAAGTTTTGGTGTTTTCTTTCATACGATATACAAGATTGCTACTATTTGAAACTATTACACTTGTGTTTAAGGAAGATTGGTTTCCAATTCCAAACATTATCCTCACGTTTGTTTTACACCAAATTGTTATTTCGATACTTCAATAGCAGGTATCCCCTAACTTTCAAAACTTGGCATATAAGTAGAGAAAGGTCTCAAATTGTTAATGTATATTTGCTCTTATATATATATATGAGATGTAGGATAGTTAGAAGTGTAGTATATGGAACTTAATATGAAAGTCATATTTTGATCCCAAACGTTTTTAGGTTGTTTCTAGTGATCAATAAATGATACATATTTGTTTTGTGACGTTTCAATGATAACATGACTATTGGTCCATTTTTATATTTTGTTTCGATATTATTTGGTGAAATATTGTTTGATATAAAATAGATAAAAAAAAAATTTATAAGAAAGAAAGGAAATGCAATATCTAATTTTATTTTTTGCTTTTGTTGAACCCTTTCCATGACCCAACAAATAATATGATTTATACCGCAGCCACAAGAAGTTATAAAAATGATTGTTACGCTTTTACTCTTTGGTCTAAGAAGTTCTAAACAGTTTGATAAATACATTAAAAACGCATGAACCAGTCGATATATATTTGATTGAGTGACTTTGAAGGCTAAACTTTATTGTTACTCACATTAATATCGTGTTCTGTTTTGATTTGATTAGCATAGGTAGATGTGTTTTCTTAAGATTAAGATATGTGTTAAATTAGTTCATAATCTCTAATATAATAAGAAGTGTCCCTTCATAAAATATCATCTTATAGCTAGAATTTTAAATTCTTTTTATTGGAATGATTCATATGATCTAGAAAAGAGGTTGGAATGTCCCTCATCAAATAAAATTAGAGAACAAATATTAAATACAAAAGCTAATACTACGCTTTATTATTCGATTTCATCTAATTTGTTAATCGAAAATTCTTCATTTTACCGGTGATTTGTAAATGTAAAGAGGAAGTGATTGAAGAAACCATGACTGGCCGATACGTGATCAGGAAAACAAAAGGAATTGGCACATCACTAATTGGTTGGTTAGAATGTCAGGCATCATCATAATAACTTGTATCTTCCCCCACCAAATATCAATATGTGCGATTCGACTTCTTCTATAAGGACGCATGTTACCAAATGTTCAAAAATGTCATTACGTGTTAAAACAAGCTACTGATTTATATTAATTTAGGCCAGCCAATAATAATTTATTCATGCCCTACTTACTTTATAGTATTTCTCTAGTGGGTCAAGGTTCGTGCTCCTCGTTCCTGTAGATATGATCCGTGGAAGAGAACATAATAATTTCGAGAAGATATGTGATCACAGTGGAATTGGTAGACTAAGATTTATCTCATCTTACTCGGTAAGTCTAATCTTAATAATATTTGGCATCGTAGTTCTATCTTACAATTTCTAGTGCTTTATTTCTATCTCAAAACAAATTGGTCGGTCTATTAATGTCTCATTGCCAAGATGAGATACATTCTGACTCTACTGTTGCAACTCATTGATTTGATGCATTGATCATTTCATCATCGACAAAGTTGTATAGACTCATTACGTGTTTTGGTCATATATCGTCTATATCTTTCTACCTCAATGACATAAACAATTTGAGTTCGTGAAAGTTTCGGATGGACAAAAAAAAAAATATACATCGAGTTATTATGGAAAAGAATGGTCAAATAGTAGTTTTAACCATTAATAGGTAGGCATCACAAACATCCCAAACTCATCATACAAGATCGAAAGAATTTCTTAACAAGTATTCAAGAGACATAAATTCAGTTTGATAAACGTACAACTAATAAGGTATGTATCCCTTAATTTTATGTCTATTGAGTCTATCAACGCTGTTTCAATACCATCTATCAATAATTTATCTCAAAAAAATAATAAATAAACATGTACAAAAATTAGAAAATACTCCACACTTGTTACAATTACTCCTTCCAATTGATATCCGAAAGTACCGAGAAAATATGACGACAATAGAGCAAAAATCGTTTTTATTATTGCGCAAAAATTAAATGACACGCAAAACCTAACGGTCTCGCGTTGAACTCATCCCAACTCTTGGGGTTCATTTTGTACTCTCTTTCGCTCTCGTTCTCGTATACACGCACGCGGATACGATTCTTCCCATTTTTTCTCGGCATTCAACACGAATATTCTCTTCGATTTCCTACCTTGATTGCCCTAATTTTGATTCGCATTCCCTGATCGCCCTTCGGTAACACTTGATTCGGTACCTTTTGCTGAAGTTTCTGGTAGGAATCGGACTTGGGCTTCGATTTGGTGGTGTTGGTGCCGTGGTGGTCTGGGTAAAATGAGCTCGCAGAGGAGGCAGGTGGTGGTTCGAGACCTGGTCGAGGAAGGCAAGAAACGGGCCGTTTTTCTTGCCATATGCGTTGTCGGATTGTCCTATCTCATGTCTCGTAAGTGCTATCGATCTCTGATTGATTCAATTTGCTTGTTGGTTTTGTCTAATTCGTTTTATTGGTCCCCATTTCTTTGTCAATTATCGTTTAGGTGAAGATAACAAATAAAATGTGGCCTAATTTGGTTTCTTATGTACTGCAATGATTTGAATTTTACTTGTTTGCAGTAAATTTCAGTTCTTCATTGTATTGTTTGATTTATTTCAGTTCCTTAGTTCATCTTTTTCTACTTTATATAGTGATGCTTTCAGAAGGAGAGTGGCAATCTTAGATTGGCGCATCCAATTTTAGAATGGCAGACATTTGTAGTGAGATGATGAAAATTTTAGTTTTAAGAGGTTATCTGAGAAACCCGATTTTAGCATCTTCCTTGAGGCCAGGAATCTATATGCTTGCAGTGCTCGACTACTTCCAAAGTTCTAGTACTTATGAATTGATGAGCTGTTTCTCTATTTTATTAATGCAATTCAAACTACATTGTCATCCTCACTTGGTACTTCATGTAGTAGTGTTCATGCATGTAGTGTCATGTAGTTGATCTCATATTGGTGGTTGACTGTTACTCACTTACAAATCCAATGAGAATATGGAGATCCTGTTCCACACATGTTTTGTCAACAAAAATATTAATAATACGGGGAATCTGTGGTGTAGCAAACTAAATGGAAGGACCAATATGATTGTAGCAAACTAAATGGAAGAACCAATATGATTATGCTCGAAATATTTCACATATAGAGTAGTAGTAGATTCAATTGGTGATCTCTGAGATTGGGAGTTTTAAACTGGTGAAGCAAACTAATAAAAGATGTGTTCTTTTATGGCAGTCTTGGCTACCACTAGGTGTTCAATGTTGTTATCGATGCCATGTTGTTATATTGCCTTTGGATGTAACTCTCTCTATTTTCATTATTATTTCAGTGACAAGCTCTTCAGTATGGTTCAACCTTCCTGCTGCTGCCTGCTTAATTATTACCATCCGTTATCTGTCACTAGATTTTGAAATGCGACATAAAGCTGCAGTTTATAACTGCAAACCATCCTCGGCAAATACATTGGTTCAGGATAAACCTCTTGAATATCCTAAAGCGGTACAAAAGTCTAATTGGAGAAGGAAAGTAAATTCACCCATTGTTGAGGATGCAATAGATCACTTTACCAGACATCTAGTTTCTGAGTGGGTGACAAATCTATGGTACTCTCGCTTAACTCCTGATAAAGAAGGTCCAGAGGAACTAGTGCAGATCATAAATGGCGTCCTTGGGGAAATTTCAGGTCGTATGAGGAACATAAATCTTATAGATATTCTCACAAGGTTTAAGTTCCTTCAATTTTCTTTCATTTTCAAATTGGTTTATTTAGGAGCATTTCATTATTTGGGCACTGATTGTACTTGTATGATCAGGGATCTTATAAATCTCATTTGCACCCATTTGGAGCTTTTTCGTGCAAGTCAAGCAAAAATGGAAAAACAACAGTTAGAATCACCGAGTATTGAATACCGGGATACGGAATTACGGGGTATCCTGGCTGCTGAAAACAAATTGCACCCTGCTTTATTTTCTGCCGAAGCGGAGCACAAGGTTGTTCAATTTTTTTTTTTCTCTTGGGGATCTACTTCAAAGGCCCGTTCAGTTATTCTGTAGTTCCTACCCAAAGGGATGAAGGTTTATTTTTTGACTTTCTCTGCCTTCCTAGTTATCTTTACAGTACTTTCTGCTTCATGCATTTGCAGGTTTTGCAGCATATAGTGGGTGGTCTTATTTCTTTCACTTTCACGCCTGAAGATTTGCAGTGTTCGTTTTTTCGTTTTGTGTCGAGGGAGCTTCTCGCTTGTGCAGTAATACGACCTGTCTTAAACTTAGCTAATCCAAGGTACATACTTCCGCTTCGTTTTATATTTTCATTTGCACTTACAGCGGATCTCAGTATCTTGACCTTTTTAAACAGATTCATCAATGAGAGGATTGAGGCCTTAGTTATTTCTAGGACGACTGGTAAAGTCATTACTGCGGCAGAAGAGGCATCTTTGTCAAAGGCAAATGGATCTTCAAGAATATCATCTGATCATTTTTCCAAGTTTGTAGATCATTCTGTCAATGGTGTCGAACTTATGCAGTTAAAAGCTGATCAATCCAAAATTGCTACGAGTAAACTTGGTTCAGATAATGCCAGTGGGCCACACATCTCGAAGGATCCATTACTTTCAGTTGACACTCGATCTTCCCATTCACTTGGCTCCTTGCCAATGAACTCTCATGTTAGTGCTGGGAAAGGTGCCCAGCTACACCTCTCTGGAGGGCAATGGGGTGACATGTTAGACCTTATTTCTATCAGGAAGACTCAAGCACTTGCTCCAGAAAATTTGGAAAACATGTGGGCAAAAGGGAAAAACTACAAAAAGAAGGAAGACAAGTTAATTGGGCAAGTTCCCCGGAATTCTTCTGTCAGAAAGGCAGGTTTGGCTGGTCAAATAAATTCAACATCTAAACCCAAGGAGAGGGACGGATTGAAGAACCTTCACAACAGTAACACCATTCACTCTGGACGTACTGATCAGCCTGCAGTAGAAACTTTGCTCACCCTTAATGATAAACAGGTATCAAATTCCTCTTCAGTCGCTTCATATTCAGAAGATGAAGAACACAGCCCCAGGGATTTTGACGAAGCTAGCAGTAGTTCGCATACTTCTGAGGATGAAGAAAATGTCAATGTAACTGGTATTGGTTCTCCTGGTACTAAAGTTTGGGACAGGAAAAGTAATAGAAATCAGGTAGTTGCTCACATTCACCATCCACTCGAAAATTTTGAAGGCCGTCGAAGGCGTGTGAATCATCGAAGTGCGACTGGAACCCAGTCTCATAAGAAGTCTAAATCAAAGCTGCCTATTTGGCAAGAAATTGAGAGAACAACCTTCTTATCTGGAGATGGACTGGATATCCTAAATTCTCCAGCAGGAAATGCAAAAGCTGAAGAATCTAGTAGTGATTCTGAGACAGAAAACTTTGGCAGAGTTCACAGTGGAGCAGCAGCTTCTTCATCTGCATCCTCAATACAAGAAACTCGCACTTTTACTGTTAATTCCATGCAAAGTTCATCATTAGTGGATTCATTTTTTAAGTTGAAATGTGAGGTAGTTATGACTTACGATATCTCTGTCTTCATTTCAGCAATCTCAGTTATATAAATTGATATGTGTAAATGATGTAAGCTAGTTTGCTGTTGCAGGTATTGGGTGCAAATATTGTGAAGAGTGACTCTAGAATATTTGCTGTTTATTCAATATCTGTTACAGATGTAAATGGTAATAGTTGGTCGATCAAAAGAAGGTGCTAAGGCTTTGCTGACATGTCAATATGCATTTATCTCTTTAATCGATGCCCACACTATAACTGAATGCTAATAATGTTCTATTGTAGGTTTCGGCATTTTGAGGAGCTACATCGACGTTTAAAAGAATACCCTGAGTATAATCTTCATTTGCCACCGAAGCATTTCCTGTCAACAGGTTTGGATGTACCCATCATTCGAGAACGATGTAAATTGCTTGACACATATTTAAAGGTTAGAGATCAATCTCTGCTTTGATGCTTTCTTGGCTGATAAGCTTCTGCTGCTGGCATTGGATATAGAAGGAAAATTTTGAGTTGACTCATTGCAACACTGTTTAGTGTTCGCTCACACTTTTTTCATTCCACAATAATTATATTGATTCACTTGACAAACTCTAAATTACTATAACTGATTTTCTCGATACAGATTATTGAAAAATTAGCTACGGTTGATAATTAAACGAGGCAAGTGGAAGGTTATTGTCGAATGCACACCTTAAGTAAAGTAGGGGGGTGGAGGGAGTGGTAATTTATTTATTAACATGCATACTGTATAACAGCCGGGATTTGAAGGAATTCTAATCTGCTATAAGCAAATTTCTGGCTTGATAGCCATACTTGGTGAACTTTTATATTTTTAAAGCAGTGTTTGATTGTTACTGGCTACCTTCCTTTTTCCTGTTCAATATTGCTGGCTACCTATTGAAATATTTTATTTTCATCAATTGGTTTAGCATTTCAGATGTATTATATAGCCAAACCACTGAATGTGGGATAAAGATGATATGGTTTTCTCTTTCAGGAGAATTGTAATTTACCCTTTTGTATAAATTCTATAATAACTGTTGTGTGTGCTGTTCCACAGAAACTTCTCCAGCTTCCCACAATATCAGGTTCTATCGAAGTTTGGGATTTTCTTTGTGTTGATTCTCAGGTTTTCATTTTGTCCCTTTGCTTATTATCGTTGTTGTGCGCTTGGGGTGAGGTACTGAGCCTTTTCTTTTCCTTTAAGGAGAATACTTACTGTTATATGTCCTGTAATGCAGACATACTTGTTCTCCAATTCCTTCTCCATCCTTGAGACATTATCAGGTGAATCTTCTGTGAAGCAGAATGTTGACTTTAGGGTATTTCTTTTTGAGCTTGACTAACTTCTGGTTTTCCATATGGCTTGAGAATTCTAGTTGACCTTGATGGTAAGCCCTCAGAAGAGTGCAAGGTCACAAATAAGGTTGGGCCCGCAGTCAATCCCCTATCTCCTAGGAGGGAGTATTTAGGTGCTCAAAACAAGGCATCAACAGTGCAGATGAAGCATAATGCTGTTGCCGATGGATTAAGATTAGATGGGAAAGGCAGATCTCAGTTGTCAGTAAATAAAGCTAGTAAAGAACTTGCAAAATCGGAGGATGCAAGCTGTAGTCCAGAAGCTAGGCTACAGAATAATGTGTCATCTATCAGGCATAGAGGGAGAACTGCTACACAACAAGAGCATGATGCTTTGGAAGAGACATCTGAATCGCTTCTTGATGCTAGAATCAACCAAACCCTGCTTTCAGAGGTATCATTGACTTGGGTTCATCGTCTATCTGTTTTAGTTTTCCTTCTTGAATGTGTCATAGTATTCTGAGATGGATACAGAACTAAACTTTGTTTTGTGATAAGTAGTGCTTCCTTTTATCTTCAATATTTTCACAGCTGTCTTGCTCCTTCCCTATATAGCTTCAAGATTCTAATAGGTTTTTGAACCACTTTTCTTTCATTCAGTGGGTGCCACCGAATTTAACTGTACCCATATTGGATCTGGTGGATGTCATTTTCCAGCTTCATGACGGTGGATGGATCAGGTAATTTATGTATATGCCAAGGAAACATTGCTATGATCATCATGCCTGTTTGAAAAAGCCCATTATGATTAATCAGTCATCTAAGTTATCGGAAATCTAAGCATCTGAGCATTACAGGCGGAAGGCATTTTGGGTTGCCAAACAAATACTACATCTAGGAATGGGTGATGCTGTTGATGATTGGTTAATCGAGAAAATCCAGCTTTTACGTAGAGGATCGGTTGTTGCTTCAGGAATCCAGCGGGTTGAGCAGGTAATACTTAATACCACGGACATTTAAAAAAAAATCTTAACATTCTATATTTTCTATTATGCCCAAACAAGGGCACTGTTTGAATACTGACATGAGGTACCTGGCAACCAGATACTTTGGCCTGATGGAATCTTTATAACTAAGCACCCAAAGCGACAACGGCCTCTGCCATCCCCATCTCAGAGTTCTCCCAACCATCAACCAGAAATGGCTTCTCCTAGAGCTTTAGATGAGCAGCAAAAACTGGAAGCAGATCGTCGTGCAAAGTTTGTGTATGAATTGATGATAGGTAATTTCTTTTATTCGATAGGTCTAATCATTGACGACTTGACTTGGTATAGCCTAGTAAGTTCTCTCTTGCCGATGAAATTACTTCTGTTGTCCTTTTGTAGAAAATGCACCAGCTGGTATTGTAGGGCTTATAGGTAGGCGAGAGTACGAGCATTGTGCCAAGGATCTTTACTTCTTTCTTCAGGTATTTTTTCATTTGAGAATGAAAAAAAAATCTTCTGTAACCTATCTGACTTTTAGCATATAAAAGAGTATGTTCTGATGGAGTTGCAATGGCTCTCTTTTTTGTAGTCGTCGGTGTGTTTAAAGCAATTGGCGTATGACCTTCTGGAGCTGCTGCTTGTGTCAGCATTTCCTGAGATGGGTTATGTGTTGAAGCAAGTACATGAAGAAAAACACAGATTTGGTGAGTTCAAGAGCAGTTGATGCAAAGCTATTGGTGTTTGAATTCTTTTGATGTCTCAGGTAATGGGTAGTTTTGATACTTTAGGCCTTTCGAAATTGTGAAGCTTCTCCATAGTAAAGTATTCACGCTCCTGCACCCTAAAATACCCGAAATAGTTTTGTGCATCAGATTGAGAGATCATTATTGTAAATGCAAATCCCCAATTATGAGCATATATCACTGCAAGTTTCCATTTGTCTATATTTCAATTATATGTTTTCCTTTACACACTGCTCAAAATTAGTTTTTAAAAACACTGATTTACAGTTCTAAATGTAATATTTATTCTTTAGTTTGTATTCTTCCATACGAAGTCCATTGGGAGCAACCCCCAAAAATAAAAATTGGTGAAACCAGTATTGTTCGTAAGGTGTGGATCAATAATTCGTACACAGTCGGATATCCTTGACAATGTAATAGTGATTATATAAGCCATCAGAATAATTTGAATCTCTAAGAACAACTAGACTCAAAATTCTGAAGAGGCCAAAATAAACATTTTGGCTCATCTCGATCTGATCAATTCTTAAGATATTTTCAGTTATTCATGCCTAAAACTTCCATCATACCCTTATTTACATAACTATCGCTCATATTTACATTTTGATCCATTCTTATTCAATTACCAATTCTTATGTAGGAGTCAAAAAGACCAAAATACTAACACATTTCATTTACAATCCAACAACTAATCAAAGTGGCCATGAAATCAAATGAATTAACAATCAAACTGCAATCACAAGAACAGGAAGTAAAGTACAAATGTTGTAACTGATAGAATTGCAAGCTGCATCTCAACCCACAATGAGTTTCTGGCTGTCGTAGGTATGGACATAGACAAACAAAGACCTAATTTTATATTAGCATTAGGTAACACATAATAAAACAATTTAAAGGCAGTATTCAATTCAATATACTACTGCACTTCCCTCAAAATGTTGGGTTGAATCAACAAGAATATATTGAAGGCATGTTTAAGTTGAATCAACAAGAACATATTGGAGGCATGTTTAAGTTGAATCAACAAGAACATATTGAAGGCATGTTTAAGGTGATTCAAATACCAGACAAATAAACTAAGACAAGATGTAATAAAGTTCAACATGAGAATTATAGTTGAAAACTCAACAGGTAACGCAATTCTTATACTTGTCCAAAACTGAAAATACATTTCAATGCAATGATAACTAGGTAACATAACAATGTTTTCTTCCAACACAAAAATGGACATTCTAAATCTATGCTGGAGATACCGTAGATGACTCCATCACTTAAGCAGATGCTGCAGCTCCCTTCTTCCTTGGTGCTGCCTCAGTACCTATACCGAACCCAAAACAACAAAATCAAAACCAGTCTAAACAAGCAAATTTCTCAAAACAAAATTGAATTGAAGCAAATTTGCATACCCTCTCTGAATCCACTTTTGAATCTGCGAGGCACATTGCGGAGATACCTCATGCGTCCAGTTCCAGTGGTCTTTCGGCGGATAGCCTTCTCACTCCAGTTGTCTAAATTCAAGAACAGCACATCATTTAAATTAAAGAATTACCAAAAAATCTCTATAGATGATACGTTTTACCAATTTTGCATACATAAATAATTTGAAAACAGAAGCAATTACGCCAAAGAGAGACACATGTAGAAGTAAATGCTTACACTTCCTGACGCGCGCAGCAGGGAAAGCACAGGCGGAGCAGCGACTCTTCTGGGGATGGAAGGTGCGACGGCCACACCTCACACACAGCGTGTGGGTCTTGTTTCTCCTCTTACCGAAACTCCCAGTTCCTTTTCCCTGTCATCGCCGGCGATACCCAAATCACAATCATCAAATCAGAGAACAAAAATCAAATTCGTACCCAGATATAAATAGTGATACAGAGGCAAATTTGTGTAGCAAAGGCGAGAGCTTTACCATTGTAGATGCTGCAGACGAACTCCTAGCTCTGGAGCTTTTGTTTTGGCTGAGTGAGAGGAAGAAGAAAGGCACGGCGCGATGGAGGATATTTATATCACCATGTCTATATGGTTTTAGGGTTACGTGACGGTGCTGATCCTCTTGGGCTGAGCCCACAAATAAAAGCTGCGATTAACGATTTTTGGGTTTTGATGAGATCATTGGGCCTGTTATGGGCCTTAACATTCTTCGATGGGCCTGGAAGTAACTTGTACCCCAGAAAGCTGAACTTTACAAACATGCCACTTGAGTGGCTCCAAAAACCAACCCCAAGAGGCCAAGACATCATTTTCATGGTTTGTCTCACTGATTGAACTCCAAAAAAAAAAAAAACAGATTTGGGTAGAGAGGTTTTGAGAGTGGAAAGTTCCACTGAAAGGGGTTGAAGCTAGAGATGCAAGGTTTGGTAATAGGTGGAAAAGATTAATCATCAATGGTGGTTGAAAGAAAGTGACCTCACAGCAATTGGTATTAAGATGCATCTTATCTTTGATGTCAACTGGGGTTTCCCTTTGGTACCAACCTCACCCACCCATTGGGGTCCTTGCATCTCTTTATTATAAATGCCTTGCTTCTTCAACTTCACATCATAATAACCAACTTATTTGCTTCCCCTCTTCTTCCTAATTTATGGTTAATTCACTCAAACCCCATTTCAAGAAAAACTTTTCTGTCCATCACTTTGCTAATCGAGTATCATCCAACCAGATACTTTTCGTTGAATAGAAAACCGAATTGAATCGAGCTGATAGATAAGATTGGCTTTGGACAAGTAGTCAAAATGAAAAAAAGGGCATGATTGGATGTACTTCCAAACTGTCCACTCTTGGTTATCATTGTGAATATTGTGTTTGGCAAACAAGAAAATGTGGGGAGTGACCCAAAATGAACAGCACTTTCCAACTCACCTTCAACAAGAAGAGCATAAGCCAAAAACAGAAACAGAAGAAAAAGCTGTCCTTATTGTGACCAAACTTCATCTACCTTTACTTGTAGGCAAAACCTAAAGAAGCTTCCCTTGTCTCCATCTCTCCCCTTGAGCTTCTCAATCTCAACAAAAGAGTAGAAGCTAAAAAGATTGATCCTCAACTTTGCACATAGCATTGGAGGCACAAATGCTGCTAACCAAATCCACCAAAAAGACCAAGAAGTTCCTAAAAAAAACCATCAAAAACCTCACCTCCTTCTTCTCCGGCCGGTATCAAAAGCTACCAAAATCCCCTTCCCTGAACCAATTCAAAAACCATCCAGAAGATGAGTTATGCAGAGACTTGCCATATGATTGGGAGCATGACTTGGACAAGAACACAATCACGCCCAATGAGACAACGATCAAGGAACAAGATCATGAATGTAGTGAAGAGTTCAAGAAGATCCCCAACCCTGTCATAGCTCCCAAGAACAAACAGAGGGTAAGAGGAGGATACCAAGAAGGAAGCAGTAGAGTATCTTCGGCCCGGGACATATACGCAGGAGGGTATGCATTGGCGCAGAAGATGAAGGAATTGGATATGGTGGACGAGGAAGACAAGGAACATGCTTTGGACGTAGAAGAGGCTCTACATTACTATTCTCGGCTCAGAAGTCCGGTGTATCTTGACATTGTGGACAACTTTTTCATGGACATGTACTCGGAGTTTAATAATGTTCCTCAGCCCTCTGTTAGGGTCAGCAATCCCAGGAGAAAAGGCTCGTTTAGGTTCTAGCTTTCATGTCTTTCTTGTGCATATGTTTCAGTGTTTTTTTTTCTTTCTATTTTTGTTTTGCTGCTGTATCTTGTGCTTGGCCTGGTTTTGATTCCCAGCTCTGTTGGTTCCTGTTTTGCCAAGGTATGTATTGTTACCAGCAAATGTTATAATTTATAAGAAAATTATATTTTTATTGATTCGTTGTGATTTTAAATCTTCAATGCACGTGTAGCATACAATTTGTTCTAGGTTGTAGCATGTTTTAGCAAATTAGATGACAAGATTGATTTGATTCAGACAACCAAATTAAACATTAGAATACATTTGTTATTAGCTAGGTACAAATGTGCAACCTAGGATCTTTGTTGAAGTGCTGCAGTGCCTGACATGCCTTGTCGCGCTTGCATGAGTCCTTCGTAGGAGGCACCAATTGATGCAATCACTTTCTTCAAGGGTCGAAATTGACATGTATCTATTAATCAAATTTTTATTCAAATAGTGAAATTCTTCATTGAGGATATATATACTCGTGTATGTGATGCGTTTTATTTGTATATATTTGTCACAAAAAATATATATTGTAATTATGAATTGTGCAGGTATTACCATATACCACCTGCCGATCCTCAACAACAACACAAATGTCAACAGCAACAATACAATGAATATATAATAAACTCTACAAATCTGGAATCTTGAATTTTTTTTTAGAACTTGTAGTTTTGCCATTTTGGCTATTATTTGCTGCTTAAAAGTATCAGTAAGCTGAAGACAACAAGACGTCGTGCTCCTTCAGGCGCTTCTGAAAGTTATCTAATTGGGTTTGTAAGTGCAGGATGGCTGCAGCCTTCTGGGACAAAATGGTGTTCAATCTACTAACATATTCATCTAGCCGATTACCGGGTTGGTCTGCTTCAACCAACAGATTCATTTCCTGCAACATAGATGCATACTTGAATATATTGAATGTTTTTTTTTAAAATTATGCTTGAATAGATAAACAAGTGTGAAACCACACACCTCTCTCACAATATTCATGGTGTCCTCCACTTGCTTGCGGTGAGCATTTACAAGATCTTCCTCTTCCTGAAACATCCGTTGCAAGTATTACATGTCTATAAAAAAAAACTTCATTTTACTTGTTTTAAAGATCACTCTATTACTGTTTTTACCTGTAGCAGGGAGCTCAAATCATCATTTGAACGTGAATTCACAGACTGAAACTGTGTCTGATCCTTCGATTTGGTCTGACCATTGGGTTTTAGTATTCTATCATTCAAGGTAGGAAGCTCGAATGGCTCTAGCTTCCCCTTGTTCTTCTGTGATGGTCTTTCTTCATATGACTCTTTTGGTAAATCAAATTCATCTCTTTCAGTTAATTCAGGCCGTGCATTAGTTATGTTGTTCTTGAAGTTGGATCCGGTTGATAGATTTGAGGACAAGGCTACATTAGTTGATTCCTTCAAATTTAAGGTCGAGGACGCTACATCCTTCTTCGGGTTGTTTGATTTTGAAAGACTCTTCACCCTGTCAGTGAATTAAATCAAATTCAACTAACAAAGTCAGAAATGGAAAGTCAAAATGAATTAAGCCACGCCAGAAGTTTCTTTTTTGTGTGTTAAGAATCAAAATCACCTGTCAGCGTATCGTAAGGTGTTAAGAGTATGTTCACAAGAACCCGAGCTTGGTGAAATGCATGATATCATTACAGTGCGTGAGTTGCCAACAAATGAATCCCTCAAAACTTCGGTTAGTTTGCTGCCTCTGAAAGGAATATGTCCTTGATCATTGTCAAGGGCTCTTATGCATTCTTTTAATGCCAGCAAGCTCTTGTTAATCTCAGCACCCTCCATTCTGCATCACCATATATTTGGGACCTAATAATTAAAAATAGAAGAAACCAGATATATGGGACTCATCGTGGTATAAACGACAACACCAACAAAGTCCCTATAGGCATTAGGAGTTGAGTACTTAATCTCAGCTCACTTCGGTAATATGACTTTCAGAATGATTTAATTCTGTTTTAGACAGCAAAAGAACGTAGCCTTGTCCAGCACATATTGGGATCAGATAAATTAAATGTTTGAAAAGCTATTTAGTTGATTGACCAGATATACTTTCTCCATTTCATCCTATCTAGGGCTATGTCATCGGTTAAATTTATTAACCATATAGTGATTAGTGATTACTTCTTTCCAAGCTAGATTTGCTCACCCACATGTCATTTTAGTTGGCAGAAAACAATTATAGGTTTCTGGTCAGGCAGAAAGAATGAAATTACCTTGTCTGTTTGTCATTATCTGTAGTATCTGCACCACGTTCACTTCCAGCGAGATCTATGAAAGAGAGCTTGCCAACAAGACGAGGAGGCTTTGATTCAGTACCGTCTACAGATCTCTTGATGGCAAGCTGAAGTATAGCATGTGAACGAGAAGACTCCTCATTCGCCCCTGTTGTACCAGTACTTCTTGTGCCACTTCCTCTCTCAATAAGCTCCTTTATCATCTCTACATCTGACACTCTATGTTCTTGCAAACCCACAATGCAAACTTGCTGTTTACCATCCTCTCTCATGCAAAGTTTCCTGCACAAGTACAAATTTAGTTCTGAACAGTGAATAAATTCTGAATCTGCATATTCTAAATAGGTTACTGTATAAGAAAATGATGAACTTACTTCCTGTCATTGAGAAGATCATAAAGTTTTCCTCCATATATCTCAAAGAAGCTCACAAACAACTGAAATCCTTGATTCTTGTAAGTTTGATGCATCAATCTCAAGATATCCTGCGATGCTTTAAGGGGTAATGGCTTCATGGTAAAGGTTTTTCCACTTCCTGAACAAGCAATCAAAGTAAACAGATATAACAATAAGCACTGGCTTGCTCAAGGATAAATCTGGTCATACAGCAGTCACTATATGCATTCAGATGCTGATCCACTCAGAAATTAATATACCTCTGAAATGAAAATGTGTACAGATAACAACAAAACATGTGGTGATTTTTCAAATAGTATCTACCATTAAATGGCTAGCACTATGGTAGATGAATCAAGACTCAAGAGAAAGTATATAACATTATTATCATTCTGCAAATTTCAAATGATTCTATCATAAGACTTCAAAACTAGACAAATTGATGGTTCATATATTTCCTTGGTGGAAAATAAATATATTTTCAGGTGACTACAAGTAAATACATACGTTCATCTCAGATATGGGATATAGCCATTCACCTGTTTGCCCATATGCGAAGCAAGTAGCTTTAGTGCGTTGAAAGATTATAGGAACAATGGGCTCAACAGTTTCATGGTACACCTACAAATATAAAATGAAATTATGAGCTAAGAACTTTGTGTGATTTTCCTCTTTATGTTCATCTATCACATGTATGAGACATTAACCTCATCATTTGACACTTCCTTATTCAAAACAGCATCGAAAACAAACTCGTGCCTTTCCATGTATTCAGTCAGGTCAACCTGCAGAACACAGTTATTAGAAACTGAAACGAATTGGCTCGATCATCCTCCTATATATGAAGGTATATGGCAATGGTATAGACTACAAAATTTTAGTTAAAGCAAACAGGGGATGAATAATACATAAAGTAGTTGTCCTCAATTTGAACAAATCCATAAAAGAATATAGAACTTATCTGCTTCTGTACAGGAAATAATAACTTTCATCAGCCACGGGCAGTGGTTTGGTGATATTTTGAATCACAGTTCTACCTATTGATATGTATAGAGTATAGAACAGCAACAACTTCAGTAACCGGATATGCTCATTTATTTAAGTTTCTATTGACCAATACCCATTGGACATTAGTATTGAATATCTGACTTTGAAAATCCTTTTTATCATCTTATTCCCTCGTTTCATTTACTCTATCTGCTTGAGAAAAAAGTGTCCATTTGACTATTTGCAAAGATCAAGAAATCAAATTTCAGTGCATGACTTTCCAATCTTTACCCGCATGTGCTCCTGTATCTCCACTACTCAAGTTGTTATAGCTACTTATGAGGGATAAATTAATATTGGTAATCCATGGTTAATTAAATAGCAAAAAAAGAAATGAGGCAATTATTTGGGACATCTATTTTAAGAAAGTAGGAGTATAATGCCATATTCAGCAGTGATATGGGGAGATGAAACAGTAACACTTACCTTGAGTTTAGTCTCATGAACTGTCAATGAATTGCAATTTGTCTCTATGATATCTTTTTCATTCTTTGCTAACTCTTTCTTATTAAGTGGTCTCTTGCGAACCTGCATTAAGAACAACTCTACAAAATTACTAAGTGCCAGACTCTAACAATTCATTGAGCCGTTGAAGGAATTTGTATATTATCTTTGAGAAAGGGATTTGAGTTTGAATTCTAGAATTTGAAATATTGGAATTCAAATACACATTGTTTGGGAAATCATGGTATTTCCCATTACATGAGAGGAGCTCTATTTGAAATGTCATATTGTAGTCATGTTTTGAATCATGTTGGAACTAAGACACTTCAAATCCAAATTTGTGGACATCCAAATATAGGATTTGGCTCAAAACTAGAATTTCAAGAGAATGCTACAGAAAACAAAACAACATACCACAACTTTAATCTTAGCAACAGAACTGGCCTTTTCCTTGTCAGCAGCAAAACTTTTCATGAGGGTGTTCTCTGGCTGAGCACGAGCTCTGGCTGTTTGCTTGTTATTTGAGATGTAGGGCTCAGAGTCATCAATACTTCTGCCATGTACAGGATGGTAGAGAGAACCACCATACAGACCAGGAACTGACATCTATCCAAAAAAATACAACAGTTTCAGCATAATTCGTTTTAGCAAAATGTTTATCTTATGCTATCATGGGGATTTCAACATCTTTTCAAAATTCTGAAGCTCTGAATATGAGGCATGTGGAGGCACATAGAAATATGTACACATTTACGAAACTAGAGAAGTGTAAATATCTTAAGAACCCATCACATTCAACATAACTACTTCAAGGGAAATAGAAAAGACAGACATATAACACAAGTTTCCCTGCAAAGACAATGTGTTGCTCCAGAGAATTCGTGTGACATTTAAATGAACACAACCATAGCAAGTCATAAAGAATCTACCGGCTACAAAGCTCACATATGCCCGAATCAAAATGTGGTATTTAAATCAGGAATAAGCAATCTGCCACCTCAGGAAGCAGCTCGGTATCAAAAGAATGCAGATCCAATAGCCCGGGACTGAACTCACTAGACGACTCTTCCCCATGTTTCCTCTGATTTGAGGTCCTTGAACTAACAGGAGGAGTCGAAGGCTCCATGTAGAACTCATTTCTACTCTGCAAACTCCTATACATTCTTGATCCTTGCCCACCACCTCCACCACCATAAAAGCCATAGTCCTGTTCACCACCAAGTCATCAAAATGCTCATATATGTAACATTAACATCATATCTATACAGAGATCCATCATGTGTAAAAAAAAATTGCTACCAAGTTCCTCTAATTACTCTGAGATCAACTCAAATGCTACCAGTTTAAAGCTTCCCCTTAGGAAACATTAAGAAAAATGAAGAAGCACAGATTAGTTCCATTTTCTTAGGAATTCCTACGTTTTCCCCAGAACCAAACAGAAAATAAAACCCCAAAATGAGAACGAACCTGAAGTGGTGGAAGGGAGTTGGTAGAGGATTGGAGATGCTGAAGCCCAGCCGATTGAAGCCATCTTCCCTTCGACGACGCCTCCAAGAAGTTGTCGGAGTACTGCCGCTGGTGGTGCACCGCCGCAGCACCAGATCTGTGCCCTTGCCTCCCGCTCATCTCACTCTCTCACTAAAAATCCGATCCGATACTCACCAGAAAACCACCTCTTCTCTCTCTATAAGTATGCGCGTATCTATATCTCCCCGATTAATTCTTCAACACAAACCTATCTCTAGAATGTGTAATTAAGCAAACCCAACGACAGCAACAAGACGAAAAGCGACAGACCAGAAGCAGCAGCTTTTGCTAAAAGCTAAGCCGTTGAGGTTGGTTAAGCTGAGAGATAGCTTCTTCTTCAGAGGAGTTGATGAAAGCAATTTTTGAATTTTGATGACTCGCAGTGAGAGAGAAGATACGCCACGCCCGGCACGTGCAAGGAGATGTATGTAGCCTGTAGGTGAGAGTAGCGAACAGCTCGGTAGGTCCGTGTGCGAGACCGTCATTTTATCGCCAAATCTTTGTGTGATTGCGTCGTATTTATCAACCCTACCTGTAATGTGTGTGGTCGTTTTAAATGTTCTGTTCCGTACTCTGGAGGGCACCGACATGCGGACACGTGTGCGTCTGCTATTGGATGAAGGGCCCACCAGAGGTTGGTTAATCGTACGATGGAGTATAAAGAGGACAGTTCGCGCACGCATTTCCGGTGAGTTCGGACCCATAGAGGCAGGTCGTGGGCCCGGTTCTTCGGTCCATTAGTTCTGGGTCGGACATAATTGCGGAATGGACTGGCCCACACGCCCATGCTTCTCTTCCTTCTCTTTTTTGATATATGAGTGCTTGTTTTAGTATTAAAGTATTATTCCCTCATAAATACATTGGATACGATACAAAACAGAGATAATTTTTGTATCCCCTTAACATTATGTTTGTTATTGCAGAAATTCAAAGAGTTAAGTGATATATGTCAAAAATTATTTTGTTATCAAAATCGTGAATCTGAATCTTATTAAAATAGGTGGGTGAAATTATGAATATATTTGCATAGATTTTTTTTAAAAAAGAATAAAGATAGTTTTTTTTTAAAACCAGAATAAGATAGTTAAAGAAGAACATTGTAATATCTTTTGGATCATGTGGTTAATCAATTTGTTTTCATAGGCATTTTTTTTATATAAAAAAAAGTATCTTCTACCTTTTCCATCCCTCTACTAGTAGTAATATTCAAACTCACATTTCTCTGGTAACAATAGTAAACTTACAAGTCATTAAAGTATCTGGAAACCTTGATTTGATATGTCATTTTTTAGTTAGATGATAAAACATTAATGAATAGACCATACATTACACATATGTACAATACACAAGAATGTTGCTTTCACGTGAAAGTGACGGTTTCATATACCTCAATTATATATTTATTGTTTTACCGTAAACATAAAAGGTACGAGGCAGCTGGTGAATTTGCACAAATAATGTGACATTGTAATATATGAAATATACTGTATTTATGTTGCACCTATAAATGGTGTAGGTAGGAAGTGCAAAGAATCCTATGCAAAAGCTTGAGCTATTCAGAGTAGAATATTGATCATGATGTATTAGTTTATATTAATTTAATATGTAAACAGATTTAAAATCTCGGGTGTTTAACAAAGGGATGTACTTTTGGAGCTATAGAGGTCTCAATTGTGACTAGTTATCTCTTATAAATCTTCATCATGTTCGGATTATTTTCACTATCTTATTCACCAACCACAGCCAAAAGAGCCGCCAATCGATGATCTTGAAAGCTCAAAGAACAAATGATGTTAGAATATCGTTAATTTATATACGATAAATATTAAAGAATTAAAATAAATTTAAATAAATTAAAACTATAAAGCAAGAACGAATAACTTTAGAATTTACAAAACCTGAATGTTTTTGTTCATAGATCCTAACTGGAGCTACAAATATCACAAAATTCTGATTCTTTTTCTCATGCAATCTTCGGTTTGTTTTCTACAACATCGTAGTTTTGAACGATGTCCAATTCGAATTAGAACCTTGTCGTTTGAGGCCAAATATTCTGGTCGATAATATTGAAATTTTTTGAACAGTTTACAGGATATTGGAATTGACTGGTTTTTGATCGAGTTGTAAAAATTGCTCTCCTTAATATGATGATTAACCCGTATAGATATTCAGCTCGCAAGATACAGCAGCTTGCATAACAAACTCTAAACCAAACAAAAAAACAAGAAGCCACCACACTAGAAAACATTTTATGAAAAGACTTTACACAGGCAATTCAGGGAAATGGAGAAATAGTGGATTGAAAAGTGGCTGACGTAAATGGTTATGGTAAAAACCAGTTATAACTTCCTAAAATAATTATAGGATTGTAATAAAATGGGTTTTAAATTTAGGTATGAGATTAAATATAAATATAGTTTAAAATATAAACTGACGAACTAATCTCATTTTTTATTTAAAACAAATGGTGTCATTTGTTACAATGTGATGCAATGACTCGATTTTCATAATTTTTATTATTTTATTCATTTCCGTTTCGTTTGAATTCCGATTCACTTCGTTCTAATGTCAATATTTTTTTTTCTCGAGATCTACAAAACAAGACCGGTGAAGCATATATTTTAAACTCTAAACAATAAACACTAAACCATAAACCCTAAACCATAAACTTTAAGCCCCAGACATTAAACCCTACCTCTATAAACCCTAACCCATAACACTAAACCCTAACCCTAAATCCTAAACCATAACCCCTAACCCTAAACATTTTTTTTAAAATATATGCTTAACTGGTCTTGTTTTGTAGATCTCGAAAAAATAAAAATATTGGCGTTGGAACGAAGTGAATCGGAATTCAAACGAATCGGGAATTGATAAAAGAGTAAAAATAGTGAAGGTTGAGTAATGGCTCCAAATCATGACAAGTGATAATATTTAACAAATAAATGTTACGTTTGAGATTAGTCTATTATTTTGCATTTTAATAAGAATTTGTATTTGAATCTAAACCTTAAATATAAGATAAGTCCAAATAAATCAAGCTCTTGTTTAGGTTCAAAACCAATTCAATTTTATCATAAGTAAGTTTATGAGATTAATTTTTAGATTTAATTTCTTATTCACTCTTTCTCTATTAGAATTTGACATATACTATTAAAAAGATCATAAATAGGAACCATCATTGATAAATTAGATAACTTGACAGATCAATAAGTTCGTGCAATAATAATGGATGTTCACTCACCAATTTACTCCACCATAGACATGAGTGTTTACACAAAATAGCCAATAGCCACTACAAATACTTCTCACCGGGCACAATAATAAATTGACAAATTACATGTGTTATACACAATCCTAGGTTCCTTTATGAATTAACACGCACTTACATAATTTTAAGCACTCGTTTTCTCCCTCTTTTCCACAAAACATCTCTTCTATCGATTCCAATTGATCTGAAACACAAGCCTTAATTTTAATGGAAAGCAGTAAGGGACAGCGAATAATTAATACCACAATAATCAAATTTCAAACTATGGGTATATACTGAAGCATCATTATGTCCTTGAATGGAATCTGGAAAAGTAGAAAATGTCCAAACAGCCCATTGTACAAGTAATAGAACGCGCCTGGAAGTTTCTACAATTCTCTCCACCGAAGGTTCTGGAACTACCCAAACTGCTCCGCCACACCTCCTCTTCTTTTAACCCAACACCCTCTTCTTCTTCACTCTCACTTTCAATTGCTCAAATCTATTTCCGTTTCTGACCAAATCTATTCTCTTTGAGGCATTTTCTCGAACACCTCGCCA